>MJUU01067334.1:10816-45182 GCA_002080025.1 Modiolus philippinarum | reverse complement strand
AAATAGGAGGTGCACAAGTACTTATAGTTACTAACATTCTGACAAAATTTGAAAAGTCAATTCAGAGAGGTTCCCGAAATAAGCTTCGGACAAAAAATGTCTACGGACGGACAGACAGACGGACGGACAGATGGACGGATGGACGTACGGACGGACAGACGGACGGACATGGTGATTCCAGTATACCCCCCCTACTTCGTTGCGGGGGGTATAATAACGAAGTCACTGTAAATTTACTATCTACATATGGGCATTTCGACAACTTATGTCTCATCAGTACAAGCTACTGAGAATGGTAGGTTGTGCTCAGCTACAAATAACAAAACACCGAAGTTACTGTGAATAATGTAAACAGAATTTCAGCATTTTGAGTCCGAAGTCGAGTACTACGTTTGTGTCCCTCTGTTTCTCTATGGCGAACAACTTCATTTCATCCTCCGTGCACTAAGGCAAAGGTTATGCCACACAACAGAAACACTGCGTGTATATATTTATCACTCTTGCTCAAAAAGTCCATCTCTTTTATCCATTTAATTTGGAATTTTGAATTGTATCTACCCAGGCGAAGCCATTTTGTCGTTAATACACAGCTGATTCGTGTTCTCGCATAATCTCGTTAGGCGGGATGTGAATGGAACAGCCTTTGTTTATCTCGCAGGGTGTGATTGAAACAGCCAATATAAACTTCCGGTGTAACGGAAACATATTTTTGAGAGAAAATTTTAATATCGGGAGCTTTCAGAGGCATATCGGTAGACGTGAGACCGGCTGACCGGTAGCCTCACGGTGAGAGCGGGAGGGTTAACAACTCTGGTTACAACAGCGAAACTAGAAGTTACTATGTATCCATTCATAAAAACTGTGCACCACAGGAAATTTTTATGAATGAACCAAATCGTGAATTTCGAATGTCAGTTTAAGTGCTCTGAGATTAAAAAAGCAAAGTATCTCTTAAAAGATATTAAATAAATACAATAAACACATAAAACGATGTAGTTGATCATGAAATGGACACTGTATCGCCACATGAATGGATTATTTTTTGTGCCTTCGTATGAATAACTGGTAAGCCGTACGCGTTTTTAACGATAGTCTGGATCATTCCGATTCTTTTCATACAAAGTAGTCTCCTTTATGTAAGAGTCTGGTTGAAACAGACTTTTTTCAAGATGGCTTTACCCGACAGCTAGAAGGCAGAGAACCTGCCTTAAAAAGGGAAATAAAAAAATTTTTGGTAAAAAAATTTCTTATTATAATTTAAAGATGTAAAATATGAAAATTTTACTACTAGTTCATTTAATGAAATTGACAATCAATAAATTGTTTTCATAACGCTTAAATTTGTGGTTAATTATAATAATCTGACAGGTGTGGATTACTGCCTTAGGTTAAATTGCAATTAACAGTTATATTCTTGTGTAAACATCTTGTCAACAGGTACATTTAACCTTATGCCTAAATTGTAAATCATGTTATAAATCATTAAAAGTAAGAAGCTAAATTTAAACAAAAGGTCTGATAAAATGATTGATTGCTTTAGAATTTTAATATTATCATAATCATACAAATTGTTGAATTGCTGTACCATCTACTCTATATATTCATCATGATTATTATTATTTTTCACTCTTTGAAATATTTTATTTTGTTAAACATGTTAAGAGCTAAAATTCATAAACTTTAATTTAATACCTCACAGTCAGACACGGGGTTAGTCTGTGAGAAAAAAATATGTTCAGCTATCCAAAAATATTGGACAGATTTGCACAATTTTTTTTAAGTGTGTAGTAAAATTTGAGGTGGTTGCAAAACTGCCAGATATTAATATATTACAATGTATGCACTTGATCTTGATTGCTCCATCTGAAGGCAAATCTGGTGGTATTTCATAGTGATCTGTCCAAGACATGACCACACAGTAAGAAGATCTGTTCTATACTGAGATTACTGACTAGACTTTTAAGTCTTAAAATTTATTTCACAAATTTTAGGAAGATTCTATGAGAGAGAGAGAGGGATTAAAATGATGAAAATAACTGTTGAATATTTAAAGCCTGAAGAGATAGTAAGATATATACAATTGAAGCAACTTTTACAATTTTACTTAACACATTTTGCAATAGATCAATGGCTCTCAGGTTTGTGTGAAATGAACTGAAGCATAATAATATTCAGCATTAGATCTGATACCATAAACCTAAGTGAAAATCTATGCAGATATTGCTTTAAATAAAAAAATGTAATTGAAATGTAATCGAAAAGTAATCGATAATTACAGGGGTTTCAGCAACTGTAATCGATTAAATTACGATTACAAGTAATAGAAAATCAGGTCGATTACAGATTACTTTTGATTACTAAACATTTTGTAATGGATTACAATCGATTACGATTACCCATTACCATTACCCCAACCCTGGACAAGACGCAAAAGCTGAAAAGACCTGAGCAGCAATACCCTGCTCTTTATGGAGATAATAATTCCAAGAAACACAGGAAGACATGAAAACTATGATTTGTGCCAAGTTCTTTGTGCAACAATGCATCTCAATTCGCGCTGTGATATACATTCTCATGCAATTGAAAAAAGACTGTTATGCATTGTAAACACTCAAATGACATTATCTCAAGTTTTGTTTGACCAAACTCTGATCAACGGCAATTAACACGCAACACCCCGGACTGAACATTGTTGGACAAACGGCAATCATTGAACAGATCAACACCCCTGCCTGATCCTATTTCGAATTTAGTCAATTCCAACCCCGAATGTTGCAAAATATCGTCTGTTTAGGAATATGCACCTTGACAACTGTTTCCAGGTAATACTTTGTATTTACCGATGTACGACTTCAGTATTTTGTTTTGAGTCGGCCATTACATGTATACCGAACGCGGACCTTTGAGAAGACACTGCAAAATGACAATCGCAACAAGTATAATGGAACAGCCAACTTGGAACAGCTGTACTTTTCCATTCATTGATAACTAGAAATGTAAACAAACATTACGTCTTCCGTACATTCTAAATAATGGACTGTTGTTCTCAACGGCTAATGAATTTAATTTTTTATTTCCAATGCGTTGTTCTTTTATGATTTATTTCAAATCTGTCACATCATTTCATTGACGGTTCCTGGAAAGTACATTTACGCCATACATACAAATGTAAATAAAGGCATCGGTCTTCCATATTCATACAGAACATCTACACACAAAATTTTATGAATGGGAAATTCATTCTGTGCTTAATTAAGAAATTTGGGCACCATTTGAGTGTTGAAAAGTTCGGGCAATCAAATTAATGTTCAATGAAAATAGACTATTGAGTGTCAGAGTTTTTTATGAGATCAGAAAGATGTGTACGAGGTTGCCTGAAAAGGACTCTTTTAGCATGGGTATGATCACTAATGTTTGATTGCGTGAGGTTGGTCACCTGGGTCTTAACACAGGACAGAATTCTATCCTTTGGATAGACATTAATCCAAAAATATTTTTGAATTCTGGTATCAACTGAAAAGTTAAAACACAAAAATACACATGTGAAATGCAAAACCCTATCGCTTACCATTCAAAAGATATACCCAGTGCTCAAGTTTTATGTGAACCACATTAAAGTTTTTTTTTTCTTTACAAATTGCAAAACTCTGAAACTTAGGAAGACATGTGTCGCCTGCGTAATTACACCAAAAAAATCTAAAAAAAAACTCTCTTACACTGTGTAGGTCCCAATACTGATACTCAATGCCAAATTACAGAAGGCTGGAATATGTCATGTGGTTCCTGAGAAAAAAGTGACAGAAATTTTCATGGAGTGAAAAATATTCTAAGTTCCGTCAAACAGGAAGTGGGCATTCGAGACATACAAAACTCTCTTACACAGTATAGTCCCCATACTGAAACTCAATGCCAAATTACAGAAGGCTGGGGTATGTGGTTCCAGAGGAAAATGTGACAGAAATTTCAATAAGTATAAAATATTCCCAGTTTTGTCAAACAGGAAGTTGGCAATCGATACATCAAAAACTCTCTTACACAGTAAAGGTCCCTGTACTGATACTCGATGCCAAATTGCAGAAGGCTGGGATATTTGGTTCCCTAGAAAAATGCGCAGGCAACACAATTACAACCTCAGTTCACAATACATGTTTGTGTATCTCCCTTTGACACACTTTTGATTTTGAGCAAATATAGAGGTCAAGGTCAAATAATCTGGCACCAACTGAAAGATCTTGATACAAGGAATAAACATGCAAAATATGAAAGCACTATAAACATACTGTTCAAAAGATATACCGGATGTTAAAAGCTTTCATAAAATATGGTAGCATGCAAAGGTCATGGTCTTGAAGTGAAATATTCTGGTTCCAGCTGAAAAATTCTTGACACAAGGTATACAAATGCAATATATGAAAGCCAAATCAGTTACCATTCAAATTTATATCCTAGTTATTTTTTTGTTTTTGTTTTGCAAAACCCCATAAGTTCATCACATGCCAAGGACTCTAAAGGTTGAGGTCAAGAGGTCAAATATTTTAAGTATTGTTTGAAAGGTATTATAGGGAATACAGGTCCAAAAATATGAAAGCAATATCACTAAACATTCAAAACATATACCCAATGTTAAGTTTTGCAGACAAACAACAGATAGACAAATAACTATATGCCTCCTAAAACTTGGGACAAAAAACTAGGGTATAAATCTAAATGGCAGACGTTAACTAAACATACAGAAATGTCTAGTATGACAACACATCTGTACAAAACTGCAGTGGGTAAATTATGAATAATTATTACACTGAATACTAACTTGATTTTGGTTTTTTAGTAGGAGTTGGTGTAGCCTTCTTCACAGCACTATCTTGTGGCTCAAACAGATATTCTTCTGGATCTTTTCCTTCACCTTCCAATGCCTGCAAAAAGTACAGTTCGTAACACTGATATAGTGATCAACTATTCGTCTTTATTTTGTGGCATGCAACTAACAAGTTATTTGAGAACAGCCTTTTCCAGCCTGACTCTGGTCTTTCCTGATTACAAGAGTTGTCAGAAGACAACATAGCTTGCCGGGGATTCCAGTAATCTCAATGCACAATAAATTCGAAGTAATAAAAAGCTTTCTTCACAAGAAAGTCACATATCAAATATAAACATCCTAGCACTAAACAACTTAATTCTAGAAGCAAAGTTAAATTCTTTAAAAAATACCCTCAGGGCAAGGTCAAGGTCAAAATGTCTACAAATATGGTACCATTAGAAAGCTCTCATCAAAAGAATGTCACATACCAAATATGAAGACCCCACCACTAAACAACTTAATTCTAGAAGCAAAGTAAAAGTTTTTAAAAAATTGCCCACAGGGCAAGGTCAAGGTCAAAAAGTCTAAAAATATGGTACCACTAGAAAGCTCTCATCATAAGGAAGTCACATACTAAATATGAACATCCTACCACTACAAGCCTACCTTCTAGAGGCAAGGTTTAAGTTTTTTAAAAATTGCCCTCAGGGCAAGGTCAAGGTCAAAATGTCTACAAGTATGGTACCAGAAGAAAGCTCTCATCACAAGGAAGTCACATACCAAATATCAACATCCTAGCTATTCAGGTCTCAATTCCACAAGCCAGGTTAAAGTTTTGCTGATGCCGACACCGACACCGGAGGTATGACAATAGCTCTCCGGACATTCTTCCCGGCGAGCTAAAAATTATTTCAAAATAAAAATTCCCAAAATAAGGAGCTTACCTCCCTATATCTGATATCAAAATAACCAGAATTTAGCATTAAAACATCTCAAATTGGCCCAAAACTCCCTTTTCCCAAACTGTTTTGATAAACCCTGGTGATCAGACAACCCCAAAAAATCAATAAATTTCAACAAGGATTTTTCTAGCATCATTACAACTCTATAGGCTTATTCACTGTGATGTCACAACATTGTCATTTTCAATGATTAACTGGTATGGAATTTTTTAAAAGGTAATTTGATAATTTTTTTTTTATCTGAATTGAAAACATTTTACAGTTTAACAGGATATAAAAATTTTAGATATTTTATTACATGTACTTTTATTTGATCTAATTGACATATTTACAAAGCATTCAAATTTTTCACAACTTTCAAATATTTGACACACATCTTTCAAAGTTATTCAGATAAAATTTAAAACTAGAGCTGTTGCCAATGGCAGCCAATTATACCCCCCCTAATTGATCGAACCCTGAATCAATATGGCAAGTGTAAATTTAAGTGAGTGTGGACACAGTACAAATGTGGGCCCCAATCTATTTAATTGTTTTTGGCATCAACTTTAGTTTTGAAATGAAGGAGGGTATGCGGCAAACAAACAAATAACAAAACAAATAAACTGTGGACAGGATTTGTCTCGCCCACCCCTTGCATCGCTTAAGGGGGTAGACCTGGGGTAGGAGGATATAACTCAGTTTTTCACTTTTTTATTACTTGCACAAACAAATAGAATCATTACAATAGGTATTATAAAAATTTTAGAATTGTAAAATTTTTTCCACAAAGCAAATAAATATTAATTTTGTCATGAAAACAAATACCCAACATCCAGTTATTTGTAACGAGTGCATTTTACTCTACATTTTTGCAATGCTGTCCAAAGATAATGAAAATACACAAGTGATGACCCTAAAGGATGTCTCGCCTGTCCCTGCTGGACTCTAAATTGATGTGAAATCTAAGTGAACTAATCAGAAGAGTGTACATGCTCACTAGACTGTGAAATTGAGGTCAAGGACAAAAGTCACCTGCCAGACTGACATGTACTACCCATGACCAACCTACATACCAAATATTATCAACCTACCACTACTAGTTATTGAGAAATGGACTTAAGCAGAAAAACTTAACGTGGCCACTAGACCGTGAAATTGAGGTCAAGGACAAAAGTCACCTGCCAGACTGACATGTACTACCCAAGACCAACCTACATACAAATGTACTATATATTATCAACCTACCACTTCTAGTAATTGAGAAATGGACTTAAGCAGAAAAACTTAACATGGCCACTAGACCGTGAAATTGAGGTCAAGGTCACATGACAAATGTCAGACTGGCATATACCCAAATAAATCTTGCTATAGGATAAATATTGTGATTAGAGGCTACAGTTGCTGAGAAATAGACATGAATGTGAAAATTTAACAAAGTCACTGAACCATGAAATTGAGGTCAAAGAAACATGACAGGTGTCAGACTGGCGTGTACCCATATAGATCTCCCTACAAACAAAATATGACGGGTCTAGGTGTAACAGTTACTGAGAAAAGGACTTGAATGTGAAACTATGTCGCAGATTTTCTAAGTTCACTGAACCATGCAATTGAGGTCAAGGCAACACGACAGGTGTCAAAACTGCCGTGTACCCATATAGATCTCACTATAGACCAAATATGACAAGTCTAGGTGTTATAGTTCCTGAGAAAAGGACTTGAATGTGAAACTATGTCGCAATGTTTATGTGCTTATTGAACCATGAAAACAAGGTCAAGGTCATCCAAAATATATGCTGCTGGAAAGGTCATCACTTGGTGGTGCTGTGGACCAAAGATGATGTTTGTATATATTACCCTTGAAAAGTTATGAAGGTTTTAGAAAAAAGTTTACGCCGCCGCCGTCGCCGGATTGCTATACCTATGTCTCGCCTTCAGCGACTTTCGTCGCAGGCGAGACAATAAAAGTCAGATTTCTTCCAAGGGAGGTAATTTATAGCACAGATTCAGCAATTTTATTGATTTTTAACAACTTTATTCTATATTAAGAAAAAATGGGACAGTAGAAAATTTTGATATATCTTACATATGCTAGTTTTCTTTCTATTCACAGTTTTTGGTGAATATTAAACAACCGAAATCTTTTACAAGAAGTGTTTAATAGTGATCAAAATAGAGTAAAAATTTCAGCCTATATTATTCAGAACACCCATGTATTTCAGTTCAAACTATTTAAATTTACTATCATTATTCATGCTTACGTTCACACATGTCTAAACTACAGAATTTTACATTTGAAATAATTTTAAATCAAATACATATTTAATTAGGGCCAATTTTATACACCACAATCAAGTCCTAAATAGACCAAATAATATGAGGAAACAGGGTATCTTTGATGACCACTAGACATAAAACTGGACAGTAAAAATTGTTGAAAATTGCTGAAAGACAACATGAACATGTGTAGCTTTAATACTGAATATATTAAGAAAATTAAACGAGTGGAAAATTTTAGGCCTACCCAGGTTTACTCCTTAAATTTGCATATTGATCTACTGCAGCAGTCATAAAAATAAAATATAATTCTTTAACTGTGTTTACAATTTCCCTGAAAAAAATGATGTTATCATTCATGCATGACTGAGGGACCAGGGCCGCAATCTGGGCATGAAATCAGTATGTACTCCCCAGGATGCAACTGCATGCCAAATATCAAGTGGCTAGGACTATTGGTATAGGCTGTACAAAATGCTTGCTAAAAACTTAGTGATTGTTCATGCGTGACTAAGGGGCCAGGACCACCATTAGGGCGTGGAATAGGTATATACTACCAAAGACGCAACTGCATGTAAAATATCAAGTGCCTAGGACTACTGGTATAGGCTGTACAAACTTCTTGCTAAAAACTTAAAGTGATTGTTCATGCGTGACTAAGGGCCATGGCCATAAGCTAAGTAGGGATTTGAGTTGTACTCATAATGATGAAACTGCACATCTACAACTAACATAAGCTTGTTAATTCACAATAGTTTGCAATTGTTGACGCCGCCGCCGCCACCGGAAACGCTACCCCGTCGCGGGCGAGACAAAAACAAAAGAATTCTTGAAAATACACCCTTTGATGTGACCAATGATCTTTAAGTCAGTTTTTATAATTCAATTTAATCTACTTATGGTATGTTTTCAATATTGCTTTTTTTGTCCGATTTCAGTTTATGTCAGTCCTTTTAAACTGTTTTCTATAATAAGAACAAGCTATGTCCCAAACCGCTGCAGTAAAGTCAATAAAGTCCCATAACTCATGTAAAATTTTGCGAATCAAAATGGCAGCAGGTTATGATCAACTGCATTAGGTGGCAAACAGCCAGGCAAAATTTCAGCAAAATCCCTTAATTGGATTTTGAGGAGATGACATTGTGTCCACAAAGTCTTCCTATGTTTCCTGTAGTATGCATTAAGGTGATAAAGTCCCATAACTCCCGTAAAATATGTCGAATCAAAATGGCGGCATAATATGATCAAGTACCGGTACATATGGTGGCAAATGTTCAAACAAAATTTCAGCATAATCTGTTCAGTGGTTATCTGAGGAGTTGCGCCCACAAAGTGTTCCTTAGCTGTAGCATGCATTAAGTCAATAAAGTCCCATAACTCCTGTAAAATTTGTCAAATCATAATGGCGGCATGATATGATCAACTACAGTTGGTGACAAACAATCACACAAAATTTCAGCAAATTCTGTCCAGTGATGTAAGAGAAGTTGCGCCCACAAAAAACGTGACACACGGACGCACGGACACAGACCATTACTATGTCCCTCTGTCGCGTTGCCGCGGGGGACAATAAATTGCTAAGATCTAGTACATATGAAGACTATTAATGCTAGAAAAATTGAAGGAAATCTGAGCAGTGGTTTTTGATGAGTTGCGTCCACAAGATCTGTCATTGTATAATATTGTTAAATTTTTAAAGTACAATAACCCCTACAATATTAGACGAATCAAAATGGCAATATAATCTAGTACGTATGGCGACTAACAATCCTGTAAATTTAGAATGAATTCGGACTAGCAGTTTCTGAGGAATTGCGTCCACAAGATTTGCCATTGCATAACAATGTGGAATAATCAAAGTCCCATATTAACTCCCACAAAATTTGACAAATCAAAATGGCGATGCGATATGATCTAGTACTAACGGTGACTAACAATCCTGTAAAATTTGAATTAATTCTGAAAAGCAGTTTCTGAGGAGTTGCGCCAACAAACAAGAGGCTCTCAAGAGCCTGTATCCCTCACCTGGGCCATTGCTGACAAAAACAGTCAAAAATAATAATACCAATGTTGAATGCCAATCTTGAATCTGTTCAGACAAGCCCGACACATTTTAAGAAGGGGACAAACTAAGGTCCATTGTGACTCANTGAAATATAGGTCAAAGAGTCAAACTACCTAGTGAACTATGCAGTACTATCAAAGATCTACCTACTGACCTATTATCATTGTTCTACCTCTTACAGTTTCTGAGAAATGGACTTAAACGCAAAACTTAATCGGATGTACAGACGGACAAGGGTAAAACTATATGTCCCTTCCACATTCGTGGGCGGGGCATAAAAACAAATACTATACAATTTATTGTTGAAATATAATTTGCCAACCAAAAAAACTTGATTTTGTGATGTAACTGATTAGATTCGCAAACAAGCCTTTTATTAAACCTATCATTTTTTTGTACTTTGTATCAATCCTGCTTTGAGGTTAGTGATGTGAAATTGGAAAAATATAATAATCAATTATCAGAAATAATTGAACAGCTATAATTGATTAATAATTGATCATAATCTGATTTTCTTTAATGCTGTTTTTTCCAATACTATAAAGAAATATTCATGAAAATATTTGTTATGTTAACAAATTGATTTGCAGTATTCACTGTATATGTTACAAGTAAGTTAAATGAAATTCTGTTTAAAATATAATGATATAAACATGATAAATTGAAAATATGTTCAGACATGACAAGACTACATGTAAATTCTTCCCTGATGTTCTTTTGTAACATACCATGAAACACTAATTTTTGTTTGATTGATATTTATTAATAATAATCTTTTTTATTGTTAATTTACTTTGTCTTTTCACATTTGTATCTTACAAATATATTGGTTCCTTGTAGTCCGGTTTGGTTTGTTATAAAACAAGATTGCAGTTTATAGACATACTAGTATCAGTCAACTTGAAGGTAATTGTTCCCCTTGAACATGAAGAGAAAATAGAAATTTGTGTGTGTATCCATTAACTTGAAGGTAATTGTTCCCCTTGAACATGAAGAGAAAATGGAAATTTGTGTGTTTATTGTCATTTCTTGTGAATATTTTGATGAATAAAACTAGCGGTTGTTAAAATCAACACACCGGAATATTTTTTCAGCCATGTCACGATAATCGTTGATTATTTTTGGCATCGATTAGTAACATCATTAAAGTTGAGACAACTACTAATTGATTGTCATCGATAATCGTCCCATCACTATTTGAGGTCATTGTGATGCATCATGGAAAGAATTATGGAAGCCATTTAGGTAGGTACATATACGATGTAAAAATTTTGTCAATTGGCATCCCCCCCCCAGATTGCACGGTTTTATACAATTTGTGTTCCCATCTTGCTTTTGCAATGTGCGTCGAGGAGAAAATTGCAAGTATTGGGGTGCAAATTACAAGTTTTGGGGGCAGATTGCAACTGCTCCAACTTACTAGTATTTTACTGTGCACAATATACTTCAGAGGATGAACTTTAGAAAGTTATAATGGCTGTTATCACTCGGTAGCCAATTTATATCTTACTTTTCTCTTGATTGAACGCCATTCTTCCTGCATGGCTATTACCATAACCTTTTCACTGACTATAACCCAAACATCTTCCCTAAATTTAACAGGTCGGGGATTATCCTCAAGTTTGGGTATTATACTCAATAACCCCTAAAAACAGGTATCGATTTACAATGTAAACATTTGTCAAACAATCAGTTGACTAATGCCAAGTGTCGGCTAACCATAACTGAGTACGAGGTCACTTCTATTGCATATTTTTGTCATCACTCAAGATGTCAAAAGGGTACATTATTTCTTTTATGGTTGAAATTGGTTGGTCAGAACATCAAATTGGAATACAAAAAGATGATCTTCGTGCTTCCGATAAAATATAGTGCGCAAGTTTCTTTCAAAATCGTATATATTGTGTTTTTACGTTATATTTCTTCATTTTATTGAGTTGAATACGGAGTTGTTTTATTATGGCGGTTTTCCTGGGTCTTTAACGTATTACATTTGCAATTCTTCAATGAACATACCAATATTCCTAAAGTAACACATATAACAAGTCCTTCTAAACTCTTGTCTTTTATTTACCAATAAACCAATCAAGATTCTATAGAAATTCTATTGTATACCAATTTGTACTGCCTGAAGGGGTTTACCTTGATACTCCAGTAATGACAAATTGGTATACAAAAGAATTCTATAGAATCTTGATTGGTTGATTGACAAAGAAAAGATAGGAGTTTTGAATGATTGATTATTGTTTAACGTCTACTCAGCAATATTTCAGCTATATCGAGACGAGAACAAGTTTGTTAACAAATAATCACTTTGGGGTATTGAAAGGGCCATGGGACGAGAAATTCTGACTGCCACTGGAAAAGTAGGGTGAAATTGTCAAGGGCAGGGAATTTAGCCTTGCAGCCGTTCACCTACGGACCACCCCAAAAAGAGCTAGCGTGGCATTTCTTCCAACACGTGGACCTGAGTTTGCATCCCATCCGAAAGATGGGTTGTGTATTTATTAATCCCGCACAACCACGGAATGGGTCCTATTTCTATATCCCTGGACCCTCTGGGTAGTTTTAGAGTTGTTATAGGTGTTACTTGAGGAATATTGGTATGCTCATTGAAGAATTGCAAATATAATACGTTATTGAGCAAGGAAATCTGCCATAAATTGGAAACAATATGCATGTTTATCAAATTACTCGTTTTTTTTTATATTGAGTCTCGGATCCACTAACCTGTCACGCAGCGGATTTGTCAAAGATGAAAATAACATTTGTTTACCTGTGACAGTGTATGCAGACGTATGCAGCAGTTCTTTGGATGACTACGAAGTTTTGCCATGTGTAGATTTTCAGGGCTTCAAGATTCAGCTCCATCGGAGCTTTGATTAGGTACTATACCTATAATCAGGTATAATACCCATATCTGAGGAGTGTCCCCAACCTGTTTAACCCTAACTATAGCTATTTCCCTTAATTTAACCCTTACCCTTTCTCTTAATATAACCCTAACCCTTTACATGATTTCAGGGTTCGACATTAACTTTTTGACCAACTTGCCTATTTGGGCAAGTGAGCTACAAATTTTTCCTGCCCGAAACTAGGAAGTACTTGTCCGAGAATTGTAAATATCAAACAGCTAAACCATGGTCCCTTATATAGCATTGCATAATTATAAGTATTTGTAATGTCTCATGTGAGAGAACCCTGAGCAAAGAAACAAGGATATTCTGGACCATAGTCGAGTGGGAACACCTGCAGCTGACAGAACCTGCAGTCCTATTCAACATGATTGAGTTTTAACATGTTTCATTGTACTTATACAAATGAAAATTAACAAGGTTTGTAATCATTTAAAGGGTATGAATATTTTTCACTGACAAATTAAGTACCATGATTGAACAAGATGTGTTTAGTGAAACACTTATGCCCCCGAGTAGAAGTACAGAAGAAACATTCAGCAACTTTGAACAATGAATGTCCTTCTGACAAAATAATTTGTAGAAATAAATTCTGGTATTAACTGAAAAGTTTAATCATATCAAATAATGATTGCAATTGGATGCAAACACAGAAGTCACCCAAATGAACCCCTCCAATCATTATCCAAGCATTATTAAGGAAACAATTTTCACCTCCCCCCTTTTGGAACATTTATAGTCAACTCATTGTGTTCTGTCTATCAGTGTTATCAGTACTTTGATTACACCAGGGATCATCAATACTGGTTCCCCCAAAGTAGAGGAATACACAGAAGAGAAGAAATGAAATCATAGATATTTTTAGTAACATTCCTCATCATTGATATATATAATACATATATAACTAGAAAACATGAGTTGACTTTATAGACATAAGTGGATGATATAAATCAGATAATGGTTTTTATGAAATAAAAACGATACGCTAGGCTATGGAATAGCCTTGGATAGAAAATTGTGTGTTTGATTGACAAGGGTGTGGTGGCTCATGATGTACTTGGCTTCGGCACATAAACCTTTTTCAGCACACACAAATAAGCATCGGTAGATCTATATTTTTCCGCAAAAAAAAACGCAATTCTATCTCTTTCCACCTTTCGTTCTCCATTGCCTAAGTATCCGAGGTCCACAAATTACAATCATGCTTTGTTAAACACAATTGAAAAGTCTTTTATAGTATTTGTATATTATTGATTATTGCACAATACCTCATCTTTATTTATTAACTTCTGGTTTTAAATTTATACATTACTGTTTTTATTCTTTTTATCATATCTATATTTATAAATCTGGCTAAGCGATATTGCAATACCAATCCCATCATCCTCTTCAAACCTGTTCCCAGTACCACTTATAGTAAATGTTTATAATACTTTTCAACTTCCACAAGGAAACAGAAAAATTAAACCCCGCCCCGTTTTATCAGGACGAAACTGGACGCCATTTTGATTTTCGAGAATCTGAAATTCCTATTGGTCAATAGTCTTCTGCGCATGCGTAATCCTCACTTCCCCCCAAGAACTATCTATATAGCTAGGCTATTCCATAGCCTAGCTAAATACAATGTACCTGTAAAACGAAAGTGAATAAATGAGGAAAATATGCTGAATGATTTTAAAAAATCTTTTTACAAAAAAAATTCTATAGATATCAAACACATTTCATCATAAATGAGTTTAATTTCAATATATATTAGAGATAATTACTTCGTATACACAAGTAGATAAATATTGACAAGTACAATTAACAACAGCAGGTGAGTAAATCCTCTGTTTATCAGTTTCTCGGACATCCGTGAATGTCAGTGAATGTCAGGTTTGTTGTCGGGCATTCACCCCGTTTCACCGACGTCGGATTTGAGTGATTTTTAACTGAATGCCTCTGTTTGTACTGTATTATGGAATAAACAGCAACAAAGAAATAAAATAGGTATTTCTACGTGCCGAAAGTACCTTACATCCATGACCATGACATCAATAATTAGTGCGACATTTTGATTGGCTGCTCAAATCATGGTCTGGAACAGGTAGCGTGTGATCGTACATTTGCGTTGTCTCAGATTTAACACAGCTTATTAGAGGACTCTAGAGAAGTGCTGACTGATAATTTCACACCTGACCAATAGCAAAGAATTTATAAATAGAACTTTCTTTCTTTGTATTGGGAATTTTTAATTTTTACACACAAATGTAAGTTCGCAAGTCTGACGAGGCTTCAACTTCAACTTATCAAAACAGATAAAATGACAGTATGACTATCATGACTATGAGCTTATTTTTTTTTACTTGCCCGATCCGACAAGTTAAATACAAGTTTTACTTGTCCGAATGTTGAATTTACTTGCCAGGGCAATCAGACAATTGTTAATGTCAAACCCTGCAGGCTTTCCGAAATGTGCAGGTCCGTCGGTTCTGACCGGCATTTTTGAGTCTGGACCCGCAAATAATTATCCGTGTCGGACCAGAGGACCAGCAAGGGATTTCATCTGTCCATTGGTTGTTGCCTCTGTGTATTTGCATGTCAATAGAAAATGTTTCAACCGGTCTTTAAAGTATAACATTCCTTGCTTTCTTTATTAAATTTTTGCTTTAGAGTACAAGCTTTCTCCAATTTTGACTACGAAATCGCAAATGGCTGATGACTTCCAAATTTGTACATCAGAACCGGAACGGAGAAAACACGATTTTTTCCGGATTTTCTTCATAATGGTCCGGCAAGTTCACTTTTGGTCCGGCAATTTTTCTTGCTTGTCGGACCAAATGACTGGCAGAATTTTTCAACTTTCGGAAAGCCTGACCCTGGATTTAAACCCTATATAACCTGTGCTCTGTATGATGCAACTTTGTCCATTAATATGCAATTTGGGCCAAGAATTATGCAATCTGCACCCTGAAATGTGCAATCTGCCCCTAGATGCAATCAAGTATATTTCTTGCAGCTTGCACTTTCTGGGTGCAGATTATGCATATAACTTCACAATCTGCGGAGGCCGCAGATTAACAGAAACCACGTTCAATCTATATGAAGTCATACAGCAGAATGATACCAATTTATTGTCTTAAGATATTTTGGTAGCAAATAAGCTCAATTGCTTACACCCATACAAATGTAAATCTTTACTCGCTGTCTGCAAAAGGTAATGGTGCTCCTTTCAAGACAAACTGACAAATACACATCACATGTAAGCAACACCAAGACAATATCAAATGGTATATAACATGTAGATGGTCTTTACACAACTGCGTTGAACCACCAACAGAAATGAAAAGATCATGTCCCAAAAATTTTTACTCGCAATGATATGAAAGAAATCTTTTAAGATGTACGTTACGAAAATGGACAAAGTCAAAACCGCATGGTCTTATGGGACCCAATAAATCATTGTGTTGCAACTTCAAGCATGTGGATTACCTTCTGAAGTCTTTCTGTTAATACTGCCTTTACCCCAGTCTTGTCAAGGCCGCGTTTTTCTAATTCTGCACGTAAATCTACGACGCGTAAATCGGCTAATTTCTTTGCACTTTCCCCTTGCGACGCCATTTTCAAGAGGGTTTCCCGGATGTGATTATTTCTTGGTCCTCACAAAGACCAAAAATAAAGAATTTTAGAAAGCACAACAACGTACCATGGTGACACACAGTTCCATTCAAAATATTTTATTGTTCATATGATACTGTGACCGGAGGATCAGTCCGTACATGAAAATCAGCATTGTTTTACTACCAGTGCCTCCTCGTCTGGGGATCGAACCTGGACCTTTTGCTTCGTAGCCAGCCTCGCTACCGAATGAGCTAAAGAAATGTTCCGTTAGCTCAGTCGAGTTTAACTGGCTATATATCTACTACCTGAATACAACTCAGGTAAGCACCTCCGTGACAATACAAACAAAATGATTGGATAAGAGGTTATGCCTATATTGCTCCTCTCCCAACAAGATGGACAATGAATTACAAATTATGTACATTAAATTAAAAATAGATTAAATAGATTAAGTGTATTAAAGTTTTTACAAGGGCTTACGCAAAGAAAAAAAAACACTTAGCCGAAACTTTTAATTTCAGCTTGCACTAAATAGACGATGTACTTTTTCTTAATAAGCCTAAATTTAATGAATATTCAATTTCAAAAATTTTATTGAATATAAATGTATTCAATGGGATCGGATAACAGGCATAGCCTATATATATCCTCTCCCTACAAGATGGAAAATACAACAATCAATACATATATATATATATATATAAATAGATAGGGGATACATTTGACACAAACATATTTGTCAGATATTTGCATGTCTAAAAACAGCGAACAAATATAAATTATTAGAATATAAGATGAAACATAATTCTTAGAATTTATGTATCTATATATATCTTGAATTATATTTTGGATATCTAATGAAGAAATAAAATTGGTTTGTAGCCCATCAATGATTTAATAATTGAACTATTTTTTTAAATATAATTTTAATGAATATTTACATCAGATCTATCCCAATGATCTTGAAATTAAGAAACAACTGACACACCTACAACAGCGTCATACCTGTATCTTTTATTGTATACTGACGAAGATGGACGTTTGAAATCTAAGCTATACGACAAGCGTGACGATTTTAATTTCCCAATTGTGAACCTTTCTTAGCAGCAATATACCTACCTCTCCAGCCTATGGAGTTTACATTTTACAGTTGATTCGTTACTGTCGAGCGTCAGTGTAGTTTGTACAGTGATTTTTTTTCAACAGAGCAAAAACACTGTCCCAAAAGCTACTTAGTCAGGGATTTGTTCAATCATTGTTAATGTCATCCCTCAAGAAATTCTATGGCCGTCACCATAATATCATTGAAAGATATGACGTGTCAATATTCCAAATGAAAGCGGACATGCATTTTCAGCTAGATTCACGTCTTCCCGGATTTAACTACCGATTTTGACATTTCCTAGATTGACTCGCTTAGAATACCCGAAAGATCGGCACTCAGACAAATCGTCACCCAGACAAATTGGCACCTGCACAGACAAATCGGCACCCACTGAAGACAATTCGGCACCTCGATCTATTTGTGCAAATGTGACCAAAAAACCCGTGTCATGCCGAGAAATGACCACCTCTCTTTCAGCAAAGGCATTCCTTGAGCAAATTTTATGCTCATTTAATTTGTAATATGTAACGTTTTACGCACTATTAGACACACGACAATTTTGATGTGACAATATCGCGAAAATAATTGTAGTTCTGCACAAACAGGAATCTACGTATGGCTATGAGAGCGTCACGTCAAATTCTGTCCTTAAAAACGTGGGAACAGAAGTTTTTGCGCTTCACAGAATTTTGCAGAAAAAACGAACGGTTTAATTTGTTTACGAAATCCAAAAGAGAAAAATGCATAGTGTACTGAAATATACATTTCAAGCTGCTATCAACTTCCTTTGAATTGAATAGAATTTCAGTGTCATGACACATCCGATTTTTAAGGATGACAATATTACACTTAAGGGCTAATTGGCGGAGAGGTTAAGAGTTGCAGGTCCGAGCCCAGACCGACGGATTTAGTTTTTTTGGCATAACTTTTAAAAAGAAAAAATTAGTTTACAGTTAAACAAAGATACATGTAGATACTGGGTTAACAGCGTTAACAGTGATATACGATTTTAAGATGAAAGGATTAAAGTAAAGGTGATTTCTTCGATCATCCAATATACATCTTTTGATAAGCATAACTGTTTTAATAATAATAAAAAAAATCAGAGATCAAATGAAACATTATCAAAACACAAACTTTCTCTTCTCTTAATTACATATGATTGTTTAAATTGACTTAACAAGTATAATATTTTAACTAATAAATTGATCAAAACATTATTTTTTAATCATACATATGATTACAGGAACGTAAATCAAAGTGCCGAATTGTCTTTCATCCGGCGCCGATATGTTTAGCTGTCGATTTTTTTAGGCGCCGATTTGTCTTCACTGGCAAGTGCCAATTTTTCTGGATACCACTCACTTGCAGTGTGACGGGTGCTGTTAACAGAGCAGGACATGCTTACACTTCTGAAGCACTTGATGTCACACTCAGTTTCACTGGAGTGCACACTGTATGTGCCTTGTTTTTGAATGTTGTGTTTTCTGTTTCTGTGCTTTGCATTTGTCTAACGTCATTGTTTTCTGCGATTAACGTCATTGTTTTTTTGTGACCTCATTTTGGCCATTTCTTTGGACTTCGATATTTGTAAATTCCACTCCTTTGTTCCTTCAGTATTCTACTGCCGTTGACAATGATTAAAATGTCTTTACATCTAGGTTTACTGGATGTATGATTTTGGTAGGTAAACATTTTCTAATTTCTTCAAATGTTATGATCGTGTAATTAAATCAACCGTCTTGTGGTTAAATATCCGGGTTAGATATTTGGGAATGCGCATTGATAATTGTTGAATTTTGAACACAAATCTGTTAAGTTTGTTTTTAAAGAAATTATACATTAAAGATTTCACATTGAAATTCAAAATGGCAGGAAAATTACATAAAAAATCTCAATTGTGCCTCAATGCTAAACGTCAAGTAGAAAATATTGAATGGAAAACCGAAATAAAATCATTTAAATTGGCATTTTTATCTGTTTTCCAATATAATTTCTGACACCCTACTATTAATCACTATGTTTTAAAGAATACTTGAATAATATCGGGAATAATATGAACAAAATCCAATCTTTGTTCATCAGGAACAACTCTGCAGTTCGTTAAATAGGCTCGTTGACCGTTGTAGTACCAACGGGGGACGAGCTTGCATGTTCCTTTTATATTATTACACTATTGTTTCAAAAGAATAAATTTGCTCTTACTTCGTAAATCCTAAAGCGTTCTTACCAGACCTGACGTAGGGGAGATCACACCTTTATATTTGTTGTAATTGGTATGAACAAAATATCGATCATAAATAGAAATAGAATATCCATCTTCTCAGGAAAACTACCCCTTTTATAAAATACTTCAAATGCCATCACAAAAATATCCAGGTTTTGATATAACGACATATAGATAAATATTACTTTACTTGGCACGACTGTAGTCACGTGCCTAAATTAAATATTGACTAAATAGAATCTGTCAGTTAGATATAAAAATGGACGGATATTTTAAACGTGAACGGATTATTAACTTTTTATTTTTAAAACTTGTTGAACTTTAGAAAGGTGAATTATTGAAAATTAATTTTTGATTGTGAAGTGGTAAATTCTTTTTATGATGCTCTTTCACATTATTTAAAGCATGTGCAACTATCGTCCTCGTCTGAAGATAGTACGAGTTATCTCGCATGATTTTGATCTTGACCTGGCAGATACATGTTATTTGTTTTATCAGTGTTTTGTCTAGCCCTGCTGAGATGTGAATAACAAACCAAACAATACAGATAAGAATCGATCGATATTATATTTTACAACAGTAAAACTGCTGACAACGTCGACTATGGATTGAGCGTAGATGTATGAGTGGATGATGCCTTTTTCGACATTAGACTTAATTCTAATTCTATAAGTCCCTTTGTATTTATTTATGCTAGAACTAAATCATCTATGGGAGCAAACGATGTTTTATTTTACTATGCACAAGCACAAATTTAGAACAAGTCTTGTAAGAGAATTGTCCATATTTATGTCTTTCATGTTAGATAAGATGCTTATGACCATATTTCTACATAATTCATAAGCAATAAGTGGTCATTTCTCTCTGATCATCATTGGTTTCCTATCGTGACCAGGATCAATTTATCAGCAATCCATTGTCATTTCTTTCTGACCATCAATGCAATCCTCTCTTAAAGATACCATACCATATAAAAAGGAAGTTCTGTAATGTTAGGGAGAGAGAGAGAGAAAAACAAATTAAGGTCAATCTACTTCTACTTAATAATATTTGATAATAACTGTAACATTTATTGTGAAATAACTGTAATATTTATTGTGACCAGTTGTAGTGTGAACTATAGACAAAGTAAAATGTTGTAAACTTAACTATCTTGTTACTATAAAAAAAATGTTGGACATTACTAGGACCTTGGGACTTACACAACGAGTGCAAAAAATGTTGTCAAAAGAAAGTCATGTAACATATCAAATTGAAGCTTATCCACTTTCGACCACACCAAAAGGGCGTGGTGGGTTTAAAAATCAAAAGTTGTCAAAAGTTGGTGGTGTTACATATGAAGTTGAAGTTTATTACTATTTCATAGCGGAAAACTACTTTTCCACCAAACAAATCGTGTTTGGTATGAAAGGAGGGAGGATACGGATTACACACACTTAAAAGTTTACCTGCTTATATCAGTTTATAAAGACGAGATTGCGATCGAGTTTCATTATTCCAGGTCGGTGCATCGTCAGGTGACCACGGCCAAGGCTTCGTCACAATAATCGAAGGTGTCGTCACCTATCAGTGATTTTGACTCAAAATAGCCATTCAAACCAACAAACAAGACATCGTTCAGTTGACCACACTTTCAAATCGTTTTTTTTATAGAGGGGCTGCATATGTTTATAAGTAATTTACTAGTGATAAGCTTCACTTTGATATGTTACACAACTATCTTTTAACAACTTATTTTTTTTTATTTTTTTTTTTTATTTTGCACTCATGGACAATTTTCTCTTTTTGACGTGGTTTTGAATTTTATTGTGGCTGTGCATAATTAATTAAGGTATGGCGGTTCATAATGATAAGGTAGATTGTCTTTGTTTTTTGTCAAGACATTGATGTATATGTATTATGAAATTTTATGTTGGTACTTACTTTTGGGGGATTTTGATCTGTTAATTACTTTTGACAGATTTATAACCCATCTGCATGATCAATGAGGTGGTATTTATTTGTGACGTCAATTTCCAATCAGCCAATCAGAAATTGAGGGTATCGGGGGTATATACTACTATCGATATACCCCATTTATTATCGATACACCTGAATAATATGCACAATATCCAGATATTTAGTCATCGGGAACCACTCAGCAGTTCGTCAATAGTTTTGTGAGGATGTCAGGCTTGTTCTGTGTGGATATTTACATTTTATACCTGCCAAAATCTGAAATGCTCAGGGTGGTTTTGACGTATGCGACAACCCCCCCCCAAAAAAAATGACATAAAACATACGAAAGGGGGTTTAAATTCAATTTCTGGTAGTTTTTTTTAGTGTCAGATCTTTATGATAATACAATCTTTATGCCATAACCAAATGAATGCAAGGAGGAAATATTTTTTCATGAAGATTTCTTATTCCATGCTCTCATATGGGAACCCCACTAACAGGAATAGTTCGGAGGTATGACATTTTAATAAATAATAAATTTAACAATAATATTATTAGAATAATAATAACCAATGAATAATAACCGGTCTATAGCTAGAAAAAAATATATGTAAATACATAAGCAATTGTTTATTTTAATAAATACGCTGTGCTTTAGTATTACATTGTATTGTCAAGCGGTAGATGTTATTATTTTTGCAATATTGCTACTTTCATGTTATTGTTTTAATGGTAAGCCCTTAAGCCAACAACACTTGAAAAAGACAAAAATAAACAACCGCAGATAATAAGGAGTGTATTGGTGTATATTAAGAAGGTTGTTTAAAGGTTGTTGGCTACTTCTGGATAAGACTTAGACCGAAATACTCTTTGTACCAAAAGGCCTTACAAGTTGTACCTTAATGTTTATGACACTTTGGCTGTTGGTAATGTACAAGAGTCAATATTAGCGTATCACTTGGAAAGTTATCAATACCAAAAGGATACAGTTAGTAAGTTTGTTGCATATCGGTGCCTTCATGGGAGGGGGGCAAGAGGGGTCTCATTAACAGGGTAACAATATCTAATTTTCCAAAAAAAAAAACATTTAACAACCAGCTAAAAATGCTCAAAACACATTAACATAAAAAGGACTTGCTCCCACCTCATTGACAACCAGCTAAAAATGCTCAAAACACATTAACATAAAAAGGACTTGCTCCCACCTCATTGACAACAATTGTTTTTATATCCCTTTAAAAGTTAACACAAAGTAAAAAATTAACAAAACAGAAAACATCAAATGTTCTTCGGTGCTGACCCGAAAGTCGATTTTATTTAGAACCTTGCAATATCTAATTTTTTGTAAATTTTGTTGAAAACCAAGGAGTAGCTCCCTCATGCAAAGCTCTGTCCTTAGCTGATTTTGACTTTACATTTAGATCATACTGGTTATCTGTTCTCTATCAGTTTTTGAACATCTTTGAGTTTATGGTCTTCCAAACGTTTAGATTTTATCTGCACTGAAGAGACATACGTTGTCGAAATGCGCGTATGCAGAAAATAGATTCATAGTAACTGAGGTATTTAGTTATTATGTTCTGATTTATTTCGCCACAAAAATGTAACAACCGACTGAAAATGCCCAAAACACGTTAACAGAAAAGGTATTGCCCCCTCCCCCTATTCCTTAGATGACCGTAATAGTGATTTTAATTAGACATGGGTATTCAACATGTTCAAAGTCATAGGGATTGGAAAATTAATTCAACATACATTGGGGGTATTATTAGTTTTTGGTAGATAAGCTACCACTTATCTTTAGGCAATAAATCACAGCAAATTCACTCGAGGAAAAAACTACCTTTGTACGAATCTACCTGGTGTTTAGGAACAACGACAGTGGAATACCGAAAGAACAAAGGAGTGGTATTTACAAAAATCGAAGTCCAGAGACATGGCAAAACGAGAACACAGAAAACAACGACTTTAGACAGCTACAAAGCACAGAAATAAAAAAAACACAACATACAAAACTTTTATTGGCACTAACGGTTTATTAAAGCACTTGCACACTTTACATATTTGGTAAACACATGCACATGCACACATGTTCTACCATTGCATACCATATCGTATGGTTCCCAACAGAAGGGGTGAAGATCAGGAGGTACAGTAAGATGTAAGATATCAATAGAGCAATTAACGTTTCACAATTTACCATGACCAGCAATTAGTCCGGATTACGGGAGATAATTCAATTTTTCAAAAATAAATTTTATTGACATGAACGATAACTCTTGAATAATAGTTCGTTATCTAACTGACCACAGCATGTGTTAATTACATATGGTCAATAGTTTAATTAGCATGTTTCAGTTGCATCTCTTATCAGAGGTTTTAAGTGGCTTTATGAATCCTTATATAGGATTATAATATTTTATTATCTACCAGCACTATTCAATACAGAGAGAGCTCAAATAATGTTTGAAAAGAAATTGAGAATGAATTTCAATTTTTCCTTCATTGCAATTCTTTCACAAGTTTAGACAAATTTTTATTCAAAATCGTTAACTTACACGCTCTTTTTTAATGGTACAACTTTTTTGAAAATTTGATAATAAATAAGCTCTACAGAATTTTTTGAATGGAGACCGTTTTTATATGAAATGCATATGGGAAAATTTTAAATCACGAATACTTATGTCCCATGACTGTTAATAAATCGGAACCGAAATCTTAAAAACATTTTGGATTAAAAAGGATACACATCTGTATAAGCTTTTTGTATCGGTTTCAGGGATTATGGATTATCTATTATTTCATCCTACGGAAACTTTATTGTTTTTTCTTTTGGGATATCTGCGGATATTTTTTCAGGTATACAGGATACAACATTCAAAAAGGCTTATTGGTCATATTCCCTCCTTTTAACATACCGAAGGCCCATCCACATGTATTGTTTAATACATTATTATGTTCGTTGTCATATGATTGCAAATGGCAAATGTAATTGTATGCAGTCGTGCAATTTGTTAACCCTCGAAATAAATACAGAAATTAATAAGTCCGTAAAGATCGAAAATATATTATTGTAGATATATTTTAGGTCTACGATGTGAACTCAATTATATACTCAAAAAGAGGACCGATTTCTAATGTTTTTTCTTACATGGGGGAGGGGTGCTTCAGAAACATTGATATATAAGTAAAGTATGCATAATGGTGAAACTGTGGTCAATCATAAATTGTCATAATTCAATTCCAAATATATAAACAGGGAACTTTAAATAAATTGTGAAGAAGTCATAAATAGTTCGATCGTCTATAAGAGTAATGCGTTTCCCGAAGATCATGGTAGGATTGACCAACTGACATCCCATATTTGACCGTCACATCTGATGCAGTTAAATTGGTACATTGGCGAATCCAGAAGGGGATTCCGAGGGTTGGAACCCCCTTTCCTTGAAAATGTTTTTAATTTTGTACAATATTTAGGGAAATAACAGACAAAAAAAAATCGATAAATGTGGTCTAGAACGCTTTTTCTGGAACCGCATTGGACCCCCCCTTTTTTCAGAGGCTGAATCCGCCGGTGTAGTATCCATGCACCTCCAGTTGATCGTTTTCTTTCCTGGAGGACATTGATAGTTTTTCTTACTATTTTGCGAGAAAAAAAAATTGTTTTTTCGTATTTTCCTGTATTGAATGAAATTCTGACAGTCATTTACTTCATTTCATTGTTTCATTTATATTAGAGGTCGTTTTTTGTTTGATATACACATTGTTTAATAAAACAAAATGAAAAAAAACTTGATTTTGAAAATTCAGCCATCCTGAGCTAAGTATACTAGTATCTAAGTATTTTGGTGTCATGACGTTCATTTTATTCGGTTTTAAATATTATTAAGTTGAACTTGCATATATATATATTTTTTCAATTTGGTAATAAAATAAACTTTTCCATCGAACTTTTTTCATATTCGATATCATAACACTAAATATGATTTTGTATTGTATAAAACATGGAGCCAATACACTGATTACTTATTATACATGTTAAAATGCATATGAAATAAATATGGCTTGTGCTGCTTGGATATATTGTAACCAAATATGAAAATTTTATGACACGATAAAGCCCGGGAAAGACAAATTTACAACCCATGTAATTGACCACAGCAGGGTGAAAAATAACACACAGATGTGAAAATTGATAACATGTTTCGGATTGTACATTACCGGGGAAATCCTGAAAGAATTTCTCAAAACTGCAAATTTTGAACCAAAATGGAAGCAAGAAAATCTAAGTTGATCGGCATAAAAAATACATCATGTCAAAATTTAATTCTTGAACAATTTCATGGTAACAACACTGAAGAAATGCGTAGACGGGAACTATTTTTAATTAATTTTTAAAGTTGTCGACCACACCGATTTTTTGACATTTTACAATGCCCAATACTACCATTACTCTTGTTTCGACATATGTGTAAAAAACTAAAAAGGAAGAAACAGAGTCAAACTTAATTTTAACAAAACATATACCACAAGAATGAAGAGACGTTGAAGGATCTAATGATAACAGCACAGAAAACATTAATACATGTTAACGTTGTTAAATTTCAAATTGAAGCAATTTTCCCCGTTATTTCTTTGTAACGATTTTATCTCGTTTACTCTTGACAATCGGCACAAGCGCATTAACGACCGGACTTATTGCTAAGCATGTTCTCTTATTTCAACAGTGAGTCCTAGTTTTTTTTATTTCTTTATTATTATTTTTTATTTTTGTATGAAAAATAAAATGATCTAAAATGATTTCCATAAAAAATATACAAAAATGTATTAACAATATCTAAATTAGATATCAATATTATTCTTTCATATAGCCTTTCCCTGTCATTTTATGTGGAGTCCTTAAAATTTCAAATAATAAAAATTTATCCGCCTAAACCCGAAAAATTTTATTTTCTATTTTTTTAAGAATGAAATAGTTACTATTAAACACAGGAAATCTCACAAAATTTTATGCAAACTGTAAGTAACTTATTTATATTGATTTTTTAGGGGCGGACGTTACATGTCTTGATTGCTGTAGAACCTAAAACCGGTCAATAGCATCACCTGTGGGATCAGCCTCGTCTTAAAGCTAATATGGCGGCCTCCATGAAAAATGAATATTTTGAAAGGTACTTTTAAATATCTACAATCTAGTTGTACTTGCGTAACAGCGACAATCAACATATTGAAATGATGGTTTTTTTTACCAGAAATCTTAAGATAACAATCAACATTATCATGTATGACGAAATGCACCGGCCGACCGAGCCCGCGGCTTCGAAAAAGTAGTAGGGGGAGGTTTTCAACTCGCTTTTTGAAAACAGTTTAGTATTTTTAAGTGGAGATCATGAATTTCCTTACTTTAGTCGGCTGTTTTACGGAGTGAGCTTAAAATATGTCCATTAACCCAATCAATAGATGAGTATCCAATTGGTGAATTTTCCACATCGAATACCGGAATCCCCCAAATTTACAGGAATCCCCATATATTTACCGAGATCCCCCTTATTATCGGCTGAAAACACCAATAAATAAAAAGATTACACATTATTTTACTATATAATAGTGTTTTTATAAAAATTTTGTCTTGTATTTACACTGTAGGAGCATTTTATCAACCGACTGTTCAGGTAGGTATAGAAATCAATATGGCTGTCATTAAGGGAGGTAACCAAAGTACAGAACACACACTGGTTCTATGAAATTTAGGGTGAATTAACCATTAACCGAACGCTCTTCGCTCATCAAAATGTAATATGACATAATGCTGTTTTGTTCGACAGTAAATGCAACAACTACCGAGAATAAGCTCAAACAACGCTACTTTCGATATTTCTCGGTCATTTTCTCTGCGATCTAGTTTAAAATAAGGCATTGCTAGTTTGTCTGAAGATGATATCTACAATTCACCATTTACCGAACGGATTTTTTTCATGTTAACCATGAACCGAACCGGCACCAATTTTTTCATTGCATATGGTCCTTATGAAACCATAATCATGTACATTTTGTACAATATGAACCACTGAGTTTCGCACGGAACCTGTTGACAAGACATAACTTAGATTTTGCCATTTGTTCTGCACCAGGGCAATTTGAATCATGCCCCAAACTTGTGTATATGACATGGGACTAATATAACAGGGATTTGAAACATTCACATTTCTTACAATTTCGGCGTCGCAGCAGATGTCGTATTTTTTTAGCATTTCTCTGTTGAAACATAAGACATTTTTAGTGCACTTTACAGCTACATTGTACTACCGATTTTAATACAAAATACATCATTTACAGAAAAAAAATTGCTGCAAATCATAGTATATTTTTTGTAAAATACATTTTTTCCAAAGTACACAAATTTTGCTTGAAAACCTGGATAATTTTAGCTTTTTAGAAATATACCGCGAAATTTTACACTTCATGATGTTTTTTTCAGTACACTTTTTATTTTCCCCAAAATATTTAATGCTTCAAAATTTATATGATGGAAAAGATGAAACTTTGATGCGAATCACGATTTATTTATCTTTAAATGTAGTTGAAAATAAAATTGTAAAATACACAGTGAAAAGTTTAATGTTTGAACTCAAAAATTTGTATCTAAAAATTGCATGAGCGTAGTCACATCAGTCAAAATTTATCAGCACTTCCTGGTAAAATTCTCGTAATAGTACGGTCATACTATTTAGTATTTATAGCTTTTTAAAAAGTGCACGAGAGCGCCCGGGACGGAAAAAGCACCCGGGAGAAGTAAAAAGCGCCCGGAGTATATTAATCTGTTCATGATGGGGGTGTTTGATTATAACTTTCTATCACTATAGAGTATCATGTGATTATTAAGTTGAATAATAATTTTTCCCCATTTCCCAGACCACTGAAATATTGTAATTTTAGAAAGTCATACGAGTGCAGGGTCTTGCAGACCTGCACAATTACTGCAAATTAACTATGTCCAATTACGATACTACATCTAAAATTGCTTGATTAGGGAATCAAAAATACTATACCATCACTTTCAGCATGACCAAAGATGGTGACTAGTATTTTGAAAGTTACTTTTACAGTGTCTGGTATATCGCTGTTAATTTTCATTTTCGAGGTTGTCTTTGTCGAGGTCCGCGTTCCGTACTCAAATGTGTCTCAAAACATTGAAAAGTTGAAAAAAATTACCGACGCAGGTTTCAGATTTTTATGATTTTTAGTTCAAGTATGAAAATAAAATATGAATAACTGGGTTTCACTGGAGTCGATCCAGACGGTAAAACATCGCTGCAAGTTGATTGAATGAACATGGAATCATAGTTGAACCAGTCTCGAGTTGTAACCATTCAGCTGGCAAAAATTAAGACTACGTGATACGTAAATTCGCAGGAATTTCTAGCAAAGTCTACACATATCACGTTTTCTAGTATATCTACATCATATGTCGCTATCGGGGCAGGTCATGCTTACCCTTCCGGAGCACCTGATGTCACTCCCGGTTTTCATGGGAGTTCACACTATGAGTGCCTTAGTTCTTAATGTTATCTTTTTATTTCCGTGCATTGTAGCTGTCTTGCGTCCTTGTTTTGTCTTTGTTTTTATCTGTTACAGTTTTTGCCATGTCTTTGGACTTCGATTTTTGTAGTCATTACTTCCCTTGTTCCTTCGGAATTCTACTGCCTTTGTTATATGACTATATATTTTGTCATTTCGTTCAGTATATCCTTTAGATAAATACGAAAAATTCCTCCCAGGGGCTTTTTACGTCCCCGGGCGCTCTCGGACCCTTTTTAGTATGACCCTAATAGTAGGATGGGATTTAACATGTTAACTAATGAGTTAAAAGATAACAAATTTTCTTGATTTTCATTGTTCTGACGCTCGATAATCATTTGTTTATTGGGCGGTTTCTCGATAATTTTATGACCTCTTTATATATAACACAAGAAAACACCCCTAATGCATTTATTACCAATTTTTAAATTTAATGTTGTAAATATGCGATAACTCAGCTTTTCTGCAAAATTTTTAGAATAATTTTAATATGTTGAGTAAATCAAAAGTTACAGTCGAAAATCGTAGCCTGGATACAGCTTTTTATTCGATCAAACTGGTTTATCTAATAGTTTCAAATCCCTGTAATATTAGTCCCAGATATGACGGATATGTTGTCATTGCCATCATTTTTTTTGTACTGAAAACATCGATCATTTTAAAGGTATAAATTTGATTTTTTTTAAATGAATACGAGTTTTCATTTACAATACTTTCCCGTGACAGAGGACTAGTCCAGTGTCGAGTGAAAGCTTGGTAATAAATTTTGTAAGACTGCCCATAAACCGATTGAACTCTACCGCTTGCTTTGCTAGTGCCGGTATTCATCCGACTATCCTGAGTTCCTATTTGGTTTACAATTTGCCGGCTTATGTGGATTTTGGCCTGCGATTGTAATTGTCGGCAGTTTTAGGTGTTTACTGTTATCCCTTGTATTTTAATTGACAAAAGTGGGGTGGCTCGAAACCAGAGACATATAAAACACATATAAGTTGTCTTTGCTCGAAACAAAATGCTACATGTGTACAGACTGTACCCGTATACCGCTCTCCTTACAAATAATGCTAAAGGTTGTAAAAGTCTCAGAAAATTTGTTATTAGAATGAAAACTCTTGCCTTTCATTCAAACCGGACTTAAGACTTTTACACATTTCGACCATTAGAATGAAATTTTAAAAAATGATAGAAAGTCAATGTATTGTCTTTTCGTATAGAATACACTTACATGTAACAAAGTGATAAAATATATGATGTATATATTATAAGTTTTTGAAAACGTGAAATCTGTATATTTTGCTAGAAATTCCTGTGAATTGGCGTATCACAAGTATAGCCTTTATTTGGTCAGTTGTATGCTACAGTATCACAAGTATATATTGTCTCCCAAACAATGCAGTGCCTGTAGCGGAACCTAATTTTCCGGAAAAAAACTAGGAATTTTAAATATTCTCCAACCTAAGGTGGCAGGGCGGGCACCTCTGGGACCACTGAGTGCTATCCATTAAATATTTTAACACTTTAGAATGGTGAAAAAAATATTTCCTGTTCATTGACACGACTTGTAGTGATGTTTTAACTGCCTTCACCAATTACGCTTGAAAGCCTCTGGAACCTCATTTTCCCATTTTATTTATTGAAATAAAATCATTAAAATATGAAGGACAGATTAAAAGATTCAATTTAACAATTGAGGCAAACTTCTGTACCCTTGCTTCATCTGGAACACGTATGATTGGAGTACGCGGACTTCGACGAAGACACCCATGATGAAAAGGCATTGGTAAGACATCTTTAATGATAGAAAAACAATATAAAAACTCTACATTATACACAGAAACTATACCCCTGGCGCTTTTTACCATGCAGGTCTTTAATGATAGAAAAACATAATAAAACACCACATTATAAACAGATACTATACCCCGGGCGTTTTTATGCTTCTCCCGGGCGCACTCAATCGGGCGGTTTTTAGTATTACCGAAATGTTAACGTAAAGTACTCTGTGAAATGATCTTACAAACTTTGTTGTCAGTCATATGTAGGAGTTAGAGAATCCTGGAATCCATATCGCCTAACTGCAGATCAAATGACCTGTAAATCTTAAATTTCTGTCAGGAATAAAAAGCCCAGACTATAGGTTCCTTGCGTAACTTTTACAATGTGTAACCAGAGACAAAGGGCTAAATTACCCATGCCCACCTGTGGGGCTATTTATTCGGACCATTAACTGATTGATGGTTATTACAGAGAATTTGTGTTTCTATGGCAATGTTCTGTCTTCTAATCGTGGCAAATTAATCAGCCGGAAATTCTCTCCCTGTGATACCTTTGATGTTACACGGGTATAGTTTTCTTGGAATAGCTAGGAAAAAGAAACTAACAGTCATACTAAGCACTACATTTAGATGACAGAATTCGAAGAAAGGTTAAGAAGAAAAAGGTGTTCGGTTAATGGTTAACAAGAAAAAAGTCCGTTCGGTAAATGGTGAATTGTAAATGTCATCTTCAGGCAAAAAAGTAGGGCCTTATTTTACACTAGATCGCGCAGAAAGTGACTGAGAAATATCAAAAGTAACGCTGTTTCAGCTTATTCTTGGTTATTGTTGCGTTTACTGTAGAACAAAACAACATTATTTTGTAACACATTTTGCTGAAAGACTAGCGTTTGGTTCATGGTTAATTTATTTATCTAACACAAAACTTGTGTTTGAATCCTTGGCGGGGGTGAACTTGTTGGAAATGTCAGCATGTGATTTTATCAACCAATCAATAGTTTGATTTCAAAAACATCCGAAACATCCGAGGTATTATGCGAGATTCTCGGAAATATACATGAAAATAACGTTCAAAAGTGTTCGGTTCTTAGGTTAGTGTTCGGTTTTAGGTTAATTCACCCTATACATTTAATATCAGTTGTTGGTCACTCTGCATTATCCTGGCTTGTGACTGACAAGATAGAATTCTTGGCTACATTACATATGGGACTTTTCAAAATTAAAAAGATCAATTTCAAAAATTCATGAAAAAGTTATAAAAATTATAAAGATAAATAATTTGATTTCATTTATACTCTATAAGGAGGAAAAAAATGAAAATTGAAATATAGAACAAAAATACCAATGAAAAGAAAAAAAACTAAATTAATAGTTAATTTAAAAAGAGGAAAGATTGTTTTTTTTTACAGATATTTTAATTAAAATTTATGTAAATTTTAATGTATATTAACTGAAATAAAATTGAAATAGCAGAATCTATCATCTATCATTAGATGCATTTATGAACAATGTTAAAGCTTTGCTTTATGCAAACAAAGCAGAGTTTTTATATATTCAACGTAAAAAGGAAAATACATCATAAGTATAATTTATATACAAACAAATTAAAGATTTCATTTTTTTTTTTTAATTTATTTTTTTATTTATTTTATTGATTTATTTATTCATTATTATTATTTTTTAAAATCATTTATATTCTTTCGTGTATTGTAAATATGTTATGTTTGGTGATGAATAATGCAGCCAAGATTCTAAATCTTGTCAGTTACAAGCCTGTTAAATGCAGAGCAATCATAAAATTTAATTACCTGTACAATGACCTGTTAAATCAGGGGGACAATTATTGTGTTTATTGCAATTATGGAGTGACACGTTTTGACAACTATCATAAATATCTTTGATCAATTACGTTTTGAACTAATTATCGAATAATATCCAATTAGGACATCAAGTAATAAGACTTGTTATTTATACATTTATATATCAGAATTTATAATGTTATATATTATTTCTTATGCACACAACCATGATGTTTTTTTTCCAGAAATTCTTTAACATACGAAAATAGACATCAAACAAAAAATATTTTTTCAATTAACTTACAATATTTTTGTCTTTCACTTATTATTTTATGCAATAGGTGATATTATTCAAAGTAATTAGTTTTGTTAAATAAATAATCAATTTACATTTCCAAGGATTAAAAAAATAATTTATTCTAAATTAATTATATTTTTCTAATTCTGTTAATTATGTTGATCAATTATTTGTATACAAATCTTTGTCTAAACTTACGCTGAACAGTGTGTTAAATTTGTGTCTTTGATATTTCTAATTATATATTTTTTCATTCATTATTCGCTTTGTTTCTTCTTTTTTATACGACTGCAAAAATTTTGCGGTCGTATTATGGTATGGCGCTGGCGTCGGCGTTGGTGTCAGCGTCGGCCTCTGTGGACAGCATAACTTTGGTTCTAGTGAACGGATTCTTACCAACTTTTAGCATGATGTTTGTTGGCACAAGCTTAAGCCTGGGCTTTAATTTCGCATTCCCTGCCCAACCCATTTTTGAAAAAGAGGCAAAAAAGGGGCCAAAAAGGGGTTAAATTAGGTATTTTCGTGTCTGTGGACAGCACAACTTTGGTTCTAGTAGACGGATTGTTTTCAAATCTTAGTATGATGTTTCTTGGAACATTCTTGAGAAACGTTATTTTCCTTTAGTTTTTGGCCCCACCCATTTCAGAAGTAGGGGCCAAAAAAGGGTTAAATTGGGTGTTTTCACATATTTGACTGTAGAATCTTTATTATTTATTGGATTTTGATGGGGTTTGTTTCAGTGTGCTCCTGAGGAAATTTCGAACCTGGAATATGCCAACGGATTTCACGTAGCATGTACCCCTCACGAGATAAATGGGGCCCAACAGGGGCTAATCTTAAAAAAAATTATTTTTTTTTATTTTAAGTCCGATTTTGATGCAGTTTTTTTCAATGGATTCCTTGTGAAAAATTAATATGGCACTCGGCTATTAGATTTTTGGTAACTTGTTTCCTTTCCCAGCTATGAGGGGCCGAAGGGGCCAAAATTGCGAATTTGCAGATAATGTGGAATTTCTATTTTTCATCGGATTTCAATGGGATTTTTTT
>MJUU01067333.1:0-61774 GCA_002080025.1 Modiolus philippinarum | reverse complement strand
CGTGGTGACGACCGTAAAACTTCTGAAGTGACAATTGCAACAGTGACTGAACATACCCTTGATGTATAAGTTTTTGAGACAGTAATTTCGCTCTGCATGTTGACAAAATCGCTGTACTACAGGCACGGCAATAGCGAATGAGTTGTGAAATGTTCACGCCATATGCCGGAGAAGTGGGAATATTTCTGCTCAAAAACGGGAAGTTCACTATTGGAAAGTCGAAATCATTACGCTTGTCGTAAAGTTTTGTTTTCAGACGTCCAGAGTTATCAATGTAGAGGTATAGGTCCAGGTATGATGCTGATGATGGTGTATCAGTGGTCTCTTTAATTTCGAGTTCATTTGGGTATATAAGATGAAGGTTATCCTTGAATTGAGGATTGTTCAATGAAAGAACACCATCTATATAACAGAAACTGTAATTAAAGGATTTGACTAGCTTGTTGTCTTTTTTTCTGAACTAGCCCTTGTATGAACCTGGCTAATGCGAATAAAGAAACAAATCTGCTAAAAGTGGCGCACAATAAGTCCCCCATAGGTATCCATATCGTCTGTTGGAAAACTTAAAACAGAGATAGTTTTCATATCAAAAGAAGAACTGCAATTGAAATGTCAACTGAATTAACTTTCCATTGATCATGTTGACTATATAACAGGGAGATGATTGACAAATGCTTCACGCAATTAAAAAAGTCGTATACAGAGTGCACCGTAGGTATCGCTTCACGCAATTAAAAAAGTCGTATACAGAGTGCACCGTAGGTATCGTTGTCCTGCGAGAACATGATTTCTATACTGCATTTCGGTCCTGATTTCTACTGATTGGTCCTTGATTTCATACGATTTGCTTTTTGTTAATAAAGTATATTGCGCGATATGTAGATCTTTGAAAGTATTATAAGATGAATTGTGATAGAACTAATTATTAAGTAAAGGTACAATAATCAGATATTGAAATAAAATGCGTATTTTTCAAATTATTATTAGTCCTGGCTTTCAAAATGCATTCGTATGTCCCATTGTTATGATTTCTAATGCACTGTCCACGATTTCTATCGTTATATCAATATAAAGAAACAAAGGAGAATTTGCATTTCTGATGCAAAATGCGATTAATATGTAGGAATCTGATAACATTGCATGCAATATACATCAAAGCTAATGTTTTACTCTCCAATTAAATGATTTTTTGAATATTCCCTATTGCAAGCCAGAATTATATTCAAGCCGAAAAGTAGATATCTAATATTCTTTATAAGATTTCTTATAAACATATGAAATATCTTATATCAATGTTTGAAGAAATCTTAGCACTTACCCACAGGTTTATATTCTAAACTACGTTCTCCAGTCTTGCGACAATCTTATGAGAGATTATCCCAATGGTATATTGGGTATTTTTATACCTTTGAGACAAATTTTCGTTCAAACCTACCCATTAATCAAAATAAATTCACAATAAGGTCAAACGTTGGACTGCTTTCTCTCTTCTCGACTGGGATATATAGATTACACCACAAGATCCCGTTCATTACAATATCCACTAGTTATAGCTAAATTTTAAAATTTGAATTGTAAGACTTGCAGAGCACTTCAAATTTTTAAATTTAACTATCAAGAATGGATAATATATGGTAATAATCGGGATAAAGGGGTATAATCTTTATCTCTAATGATAAATGATAAACACTGAGAATTGTAATCCGAACAGATTTGGCTGGAAATAGCACGTGGATTTATTCAACATATGTTGAATATGAAAATTTATCTTACGGATCAGAACCGGTTTAAACTTCACATATCATTAGAGAAAAGAATATATTTGACGCTGTTATTAAGTATTTTTGTGACCAAGTGTAATTCAGGCTTATAAAGGGGTTTCAGATTTCACGACGGATGGATGGACGAACAACTGGAACCTGTCACTCAAGGCGAGTCTCATCTATTTACTCGGCGTTCCGACCGTGGGCATGTCCATCCGGCGTAAACTTTTCATTCAAAGATCTTCTCCTCTGAAACCACTGGGCTCATTGGAACCAAATTTGGTCACAATAGTCCTTGGGTGGCCCCCTTTGAAAAAGGTATCCGGCAGGTCCGTACCTCATCCAAGATGGCCGCCAGCGGGGAACATAGTTTTAACATTGGACCCTATGGGTAAACACATTCAAAGATCTTCTTCTCAGAAACTACCAGTCCAATTATAACCAAACTTAGTCACAATGGTCCTTAGATGGTCCCTTCCAAAAAAGGTATCCGACAGGTCTGTACCTAATCCAAGATGGCCCCCAGCAGGGAACATAGTTTTAACATTGGACCCTATGGGTAAGACATTCAAAGATCTTCTTCTCAGAAACTACCAGTCCAATTATAACCAAACTTAATCACAATGGTCTTTAGATGGTCCTTCCCCAAAAAAGTATCCGACAGGTCAGTACCTCATCCAAGTTGGCCGCCAGCGGGAACATAGTTTTAACATTGGACCCTATGGAAAAGACATTCAAAGATCTTCTTCTCAGAAACTACCAGTCCAATTATAACCAAACTTAGACACAATGGTCCTTAGATGGTCCCTTCCAAAAAAGGTATCCAACAGGTCTGTACCTAATCCAAGATGGCCGCCAGCGGGGAACATAGGTTTAACATTGGACCTATGGAAAAGACATTCAATGATCTTCTCCTCAGAAACTACCAGTCCAATTATAACCAAACTTAGACACAATGGTCCTTAGATGGTCCCTTCCAAAAAGGTATCCGACAGGTCTGTACCTAATCCAAGATGGCCCCCAGCAGGGAACATAGTTTTAACATTGGACCCTATGGAAAAGACATTCAAAGATCTTCTTCTCTGAAACTACAAGTCCAATTATAACCAAACAGTCACAATGGTCCTTAGATGGTCCTTTCCAAAAAAGGTATCTGGAGGGTCTGTATTTCATCCAAGATGGCCACCAGCGGGAACATAGTTTTAACATTGGACCCTATGGAATACACATTCGAAGATCTTCTCAGAAACTACTGGTCCAATTAGAACCAAACTAAGCCACAATGGTCTTAAGATGGTCCCTATTGCCCTATTGATTTTAAGGGGAACCTCTGCCCAAATTTTTGAATTTTTATTTGAATTGTGGTCTGAATGTTTCAATTTCAGCATTATGTATTACCTTGATTATAAGGGGAACCCCTGCCCAAATTTTTGGATAATGGTGTTCTGTTATGGGTGGTAATGGATGGTGGATCTTTCAGTTGCCATGAAAACCAAACAAGAATACTGTAATTTTAGAAAAAAAAAGTATTCTGCTAAATTTTATGTTTTGTTTTTCCTATTGGAAATGCTTTTTTATCTATGTCAGCCATGGTCCAGGTGAGCGATACAGGCTCTTGAGAGCCTCTTGTTTCTAATGGACAGTGTGAGGGCCAGAAATTTGTTTGTTTAATCCCCGTGCTGTTCAGGTTTTTTGGTGAAAAATCGAAGCCGGAATATTTTTTTTCTGAAAAATCCCAGTCCCCTTGAAAATCAAATGGCTCGTGCCTTATCCCGGTGCTGTTCATGTTTTTTTGGTGAAAATAGAAGCTAGAATTTTTCTCTGAAAAATACCAGTCCCTTGAAAATCAAATGGCCCGAGCCTTATAGTGCTGACTTGAAAAAAACAAAGTGTTAGGGGGACCACCTAAAAACTAATTTGGCCAAGTTTGGTTCCAAACGGCTCTGCAATTTCAGATGAAAAGAACTCTGAATATGTTATTCCAGATGTTCCAATGTTAAACTATGTTCCCTGCTGGTGGCATTTTGGATAAAGCGCGATTAAATAAAACACTTCTTTTACATGGGGCTACCAAAGGACTATTGTGGCCAAGTCTCGTTCAATTTTCCAATAGGGCCTAATGTTGAACTTTTTTCCTCACTTGCAGTCATTTTTGATCAAGGGCAAAACTGAAAAAAAAACATGTTTTTGCAGGGGATGACCCCAGGACTATTTTGGCAAAGTTTGGTTCGAAATGGCTATGTAGTTTCAGAGCAGAAAATCTTTAAATGTGTTTCCTATAGAGTTCAATGTTAAACTATGTTCCCACCTAAGGACTATTGCGGCCAAATTTAGTTCCAGTTTGCCTAGTAGTTTCAGACGAGAAGATCTTTGAACGAAAAGTTTACGCCGGACAGATAACGGACAACGGACGGACGCAATGTGATTGAGAAAGCTATAGCAAGGTAATATCATACATATACTAAACAGCTCTTAATAAATTGTAGCCGTCAGCGACCATGTAAACACGACATTAAAATATAGAATTATGAGAACCTTGTGGGTTTTATAACATTTTTTTTTCATAAAAAACGTATATATTTGTAATGTTGTATGTTCTTTGGTATTGTGTGCCGTTTCCTCTGCTACTGTATTGATTATTTACATTTGTGTGTATGGATAAACGATTTTATATCACTGGTCGGTTCATCGTGTTAATTTTTATATCAAGAATAGCAAGAAATACAAATTTATTTTGCAAATGTAATTATAATTCGCTTTAATTGTTCTGAAATGTTTGATATGTAACATTAAATCGTTATGTGATGACAGTAGAACGCCAGCGGCCAGGACCTACCAGTAGAAAGCCAGGACTAAACGTTAGAAAGCCAGGACCTCCTATTTTCAATTTACATCTATTATTGCCAAATTACAGTTTTTTTCAGGCTTGAAAAGTGTATTATAGATGAGGATAAAACATGTTGTTTTCTACTCATTTAATATTCATGATTATTTACACAGTGGAATAACATCAATTGGTATAAAATATAAATAATACACGAATGTATTTTTAGCGGTATCAAAACAACTTCAATTTATAGTTATTTTCACCTGTTCATAACTGCAACTGTGCTCCCGTTTTTGTGTATCAACAAAATCGTCTGTCTGTTGTTAATTTTGTTGATCAATGCAGTAGAAATCACGGACAAGCAGTAGAAATCCTGGACAAAATGCAGTAGAAATCATGTTCTCGCAGGACAACGATACAAAAAAAATGTACCTACGGTGAGAGTGTGAGAAATATTAAAAACACTGTCATATCATTTCTAACCTTTCGGAACAAATACCACGCACCATTTTAGATTATCTAGCCAGGTTGAGCTTTTGTCATCACTTGACGTCCGTCATCCGTCCGTCGTAAACTTTTATTTCTCCTCTGAAACTAATTGGCCATTATATAAACAATTTGGCCTGGAATACAAATGTATCACCATGTTATGCATTTAAAAATTGTGTTCGACAAGTCCGAGGACCAAACTTGGCCACTGTTATTAAAATATAACATGGGGAAAGATTGTGGTAAAAATTTAAAATGGGGTAAAAATGATCGCCATGACAAGATCTATCTACCCTGCAATTTTGAAGAAAATCTTATGCCCATTTTAGAGTTATTATGTCTCCCCCCCCCCTCTTAAGGCGTTGGGGGTATTGTTTTTGTCTTTTCCGTCCGTGCGTCAGTCTGTCCGTCAATCACAAAGTTTGTGGACGCCAATTCTCCTACATCTTTCATCACATTTCAACCAAACTTCACAGGATTGTTGACCATTATGCCTAGTTGTGCATATCGTTTCGCCGGATTGATCGGCTAATTTTTGTGGGAATTTTGCCCCTATTTGACTTAGAATTTTGCAAAATTAAGTTTGTTGACGCCAATTCTCCTACATCTTTCATGGGATTTCAACCGAACTTTACAGGATTGATGATTATCATACCCAATTGTGCATATCTTCTCGCTTGATTGATTGGCTGATTTCTGTGGAAGTTATGCCCCTTTTTATATTGGAATTTTGCAAAATTAAGGTTATGGACGCCATTTCTTCTACATCTTCTACGGACAAACAAACTTTACAGGATTGTTGACCATCACGTCTAATTGTGTGATATTGATGGGTCTATTTTTGTGGGAGCTATGACCCTTTTTGACAAGTTAAGTTTTGGGACGCCATGCTACATCTTTTATGGGATTTCAACCAAACTTTACAGGATTGATTATCATCATACCTAGTTATGCATATCTTCTCGATATATTAATCGGCTAATTTCTAGGGAGATATGCCCTTTTGACTTCGAATTTTGCAAAATTAAGGTTGTGGACGCCATTTCTCCTACATCTTTGATGGGATTTCAACCAAACTTTCCAGGATTGTTGACAAACATGCCTAGTTGTGTCAGATTGGTTAGTCTATATTTGCTGGAGTTATGCCTCTTTTTGAGTAAGAATTTTGCAAAATTAAGTTTGTGGACGCCAATTCTCCTAAATCTCTTATGGGATTTCTACCAAACTTTACAGGATTGATGCTCATCATACCTGTTTGTGCATATCTACCCGACATATTAATGGGCTAATTTCTGTGGGAGTTATGCCCCTTTTTGACTTAGAATTTTGCAAAATTAAGGTTGTGGACGCCATTTCTCCTACATCTTTCATGGGATTTCAGCCAAACTTTATAAGATTGTTGACAGTCATATCTAGTTGAGAATATCTTCTCGTCAGATTGATGGATCAATTTGTGTTGGAGTAATGCCCCTTTTTTACTTATAATTTTGATAAATTGGGTTTGTGGACGCCAGTTCTCCCACATCTTGCATGGGATTTCAACCAAACTTCACATGATTGTTGACCATGATTGTTTGTGCATATTGTTTTGCCGGATTGATCGGCCAATTTTTGTGGGAGTTATGTTGTCATAGAATTTTGAATTTTAATTTTCCCGCATCTTTCATTGGATTGAATAATATTCAAATACAGTGGCAACATAGAAAGATACAAATCATCTCCAGGAACATATGTATCAAAACCATACTTCTAGTTAACCTTTTCCGTATAATTTTCATTTATTTTTTTCGTATAACAGACAGATGTTAAGTTTTAATTGCAAAAATGTTCTCAGCATGGTAACATCTACCCCGCGTAGGGGGTAGTCGAATTTTTCGTGCTTTAATAGATATTGTCTTATACATTGTATATCAAAATCAGTTAGAGATAGAGGTAAAGTTTGTATCGCAAAAATGTTCAGCGTATTAAGATCGACCAACATAGAAATTTTGAAGAAAATCTGCATATCCATATATTAGTAATTGCCCTTTATTTGTCTTTCTTTTTCATTTTTACCTATATTTAAAAAACAATTTGGGATAGGGGTCAAGTTTAAATTGCGAAAATGTTGAAAATGTCAAGCACTACATTTTATTGAACATGGTGAAGTTGTCTGGCCATCTCCAAGATGACTGCCAGTGGGGAACTTAGTTTGACATTGTACGGTAGTACGGTATGGGGAAAACATATTCAAGGATCATCTTCTTTGAAATTGCTAACCAATTGGAACCAAAATTTGTCACAAAATAGTCCTTAGTTTGACCTCTTTGAAAAATGTGTCTGGCAAGTCTGCACTACATGCAAGAAAGTGGCTAGCGATGAACATAGTCTAACATAGGGATCATATGAGAAATGCATTCAAAGTTCGCTTCTGAAACAACTAAGCAAATTGGAACCAAACTTGGTCACAATAGTCCTTATGTGGTTCCATTCAAAGTTAGTGATTTTTATGATCTTACATTATCCAAGATGGCCGCCAGCGAATAACATAGTTTTACTTAGGGACCCTATTGTAAATGTTTTAAAGATCTTCTCCTCTGAAACTACTGAATTAATTTGAAAATAAACTAGTTACAACTGGCCTTGGGTTTCCCTTCAAAATTTGTGATTTTAATACTTGTACCTCATCCAAGATGGCCGCAAGCGGGGAACATAGTTTCACATACTAAAGGACTCTATGGGAAATACATTCAAGATCTTCTTCCTTGAAAATACCAAGCCAAATGGATCCGAAATAGGCCACAATAGTCTTTGGGTGGTCCCCTTCAAAGTTTGTTCTTTTTATGTTGGTACCTCATCCGGAACATAATTTTAGATACAGATACAGATACAGATACAGACCGAATGAGTAATGCATTCAAAGATCTGCTCTGAGACTATTATGCCGATTCGAACCAAACTTGGTCACAATAGTCCCCTTCAAAGTTTGTTCTTTTTATGTCCAGACCTCATTCAAGATGGTCCAAGTGGGGAACATACTATAGCATTGGGCCCTATGGGAAATGCATTGAAAGATCTTCTCCTCTGTCTGTGGGCCATTGTCCAGGTAGGCTTTTCAGCGTCTCTTATTTATTTGTATATGAGTAAAAACTATCAACATCTATGGGCTCATCTCATCAATTTTAATGAGACCGTTGTATTACCATCTACAGGTGTTGCTATGCAAAGAATTAAAGTAAAAATCTGAGTCAATAGTTAACTGCCATCGACGCTTGGATAAACTTTTGCTGTCGGCTTTCGTCCGTCGTCTGTCGTTATATTTAATTCAAAGATATAAGTTTGAAAGCTTTTCTTCACTGAGTATAAATCTCTGTATTTATCTGTTTGATATGGCATTAAATACACTCGATTGAACACCCGTTTCTTTTGGCTTTCTCCTTTTTCCCATTTTCGCCTTTTTTAGATGCCGTCTTTTATCGTAGACATTGTCATGGAACTCAATTTATAAGTCTACAATTACCGGTATTTAATTATATCATAAGTGTATCCCTATTTGATTTGCGAAGCTGAGTTATCCTTCTTAGTACGTCTATCTCTCTGACTGATTCTCGTGATATTTGTCAAGGTCGTCGTCCTCGTCGAAAAAGTCTTGATTACTTACTAGCTTCATGGTTCTTGATTTATTTGTTTCAAATCGATTGTTTATATGTGTAAATTGCCATTAACTTCAAATGGATTACAAATGTGCTTGTAAACAATTTGTGAATTTGTATGTCATAGTTTATTTTATATTTTTGCTTTAACCCGTTAGGGTTTATTGGGCGAATAAAGTATATACTTTTTTATAAACAAATATTTTTGTAGAGCTCCAGGTTATTGTTTTTCCTCAATAGAGTCTCTAGTAAAACAGTTGTGATGTGGAAAATGTTATTGTACACTTCTAATAAATTGTTTTCATATATTTATTCAATGGGTATGGAATCCAGTCAACCCCGTTTACCTTGGGTCCATACCAGTAAACGGGGTTGACTGGATTCCTTACCCATTGAATAAATATATGAAAACAATTTATTAGAAGTGTACAATAACATTTTATTACTGGTATGGACCCTCAATTTCGCAAGAGTTCCTATCTCTATTAGTCCTGTTTTATAAATGTTGAGTGTTTATGGTTTATGAAGTGGATGATATCGTCCCTAGTGTTTTGTAGACATTATTCTACCGCCATTTGAAAACCAAATACAGTGCGTCATAATGTTTATTGTAATTGGTGCACACTACGTTGATTTGAGGATGTATTGTTTATTGAAAATATCTAAAAGAGGAAAGAAAAAATGCAAGATTATTATCATATCATTTTTACTATATGAATCTATTCCGAAGCTCTACTGTATTAATACTATTTGACTGTGAATCTAAGCCAACTTGTTACACTTCGGGCCCGTGGGAGGGGGTAACTTGGTATTTATTCTGGTAGGGATGTGCCAAACTGATCTCGGAAACATGACCCGAATTTATATACTCATGTACTTAAGACATACCCCAAATTTATATAACAACACTGAATTTTGGACCTGAATATATTTACATACCATTGATTTAACATGATAATTTACATGAAATATTGAACATTTTAAGAAAATAATTATCAGCATTGGCGGATCCAAAGGGGGCTGGGCTTCCGTGGGTTGGAACCCCCCTTTTTCTGGCAACCATGAAATTTTTAATGAATATCCTGATGTTTTACTAAGAAGTACCCAGCTCTGCTGGCGAAATATTCCTTTCATTTCTATTTAAAACTCTCCCTTTTCGAATTGCCTGGATCAGGAATTATGTTGTTTTATAAATAACTGCCCTTTTTTGCTTTTGTTGTACCCATTATATTAATTATTATTTCTACATGCAAATTTATATACAATTTGTTTAAATTCACTCCCAAAGTTATATACTAGTATTTCATAAAAAACAGACCTGAATTTTTGGCACATCCCCCGTATACCAAAATAATGGAAGACCCCCCCCCCCCCCGGGACTAAGGGATTCAAATGTTACTTACGATGCTTATTCATCTTCCTCTATCCTCTAGCTGGAATTCAAACACAGGACCTCTCTGTTACAAGCTTTACATACACTTAGACCCTGTTTACACTTGCAGTTTTAGATCGATCTAAAGGGAGATCGATTTCAAATTAGATCGATCTTAAGCAAGTGTAAACAGTTTAGATCGATTCGGAATCGATCTAAAGTAGACTACATCGCGAGGTGGTCTAAATTAGATCAATCTAAACTGAATCGATCTAGTAATAAGTGTAAACGCAAAGATCGATCGCGAATCGATCTTACACTGATAAATATTTATAAATATATTGTCTTTGAAGGCTAAGTGTAAACGTTAACGCATCAGTTTATTTTAGATCAATCGCGATCAATTTAAGGGTAAACACTGTATACGCAAAGTGTTTTAAAATAGATCGATTTACTTTAGATCGATCTGTATTTTGTTCTAATGTAAACACGGTCTTATTAGTCGGGATCATTTTCGGAGGAAACCTGTGAATTTTGTTAGGAAAATCATGCTGTGCGATCACACGAACAGCAGACAAGCAATCATATACTCTTATAATATCTTATAATTAAAATCATATATTGTCCCGGAAGGCGATTACAAAACGATCATATCCAGCTTAATTTTTGTGATCCCTTTCTTTTAGATCACGTAGCCCTAGAAACTTAAAACAGATCTTCATTAAAAAAAATATGGCAATGGCAAAATCGTATTTGGTTTTGACTATGAGCAGAAATTCAAGATGACCACCAGAGTTGATCTTAGTTTAAAATTCAGAAACGAAAAGACTTAATGAAACCAACTTAATATAAATAGTATGCTTACTCAATAATTCGAACTTTTACGTGCTTATTCGAATGTCAAGCTTGCCGCCGTGTCTGCTCTTAAACATTTGACACTATGGGAAAACATGAAAACTGCTGAATTACCGTTTTATAAAACTAGAGACTCAAGGAGTGAGCCTGTATCACTCACCTGACAAAACACTTTTATGCCATACATGACCAAAAAATGATGTTTTTATTTACCAATGGGGTCTCATGTTTAGCTATGTTCTCTATAAGAACCCGTGTTTTTGTGCTATAGAATTGAGTATATTTTGCAAAGGACCTTCTATACATCATTCTAATACAATTAAGTTAAATTTGCTTCAATAGTTTCATAGAAGATGAAAATGTGAGTTTTCCCATAAAGTCCGATGTAAAAACTACGTTCCGCGCTGGCCGCCATGTTTATTGTCATTTCGGAACAAAATGAGCAATCTTTGTAAAGGGCCTTTAAGTACATCATTCTTATAAAATTGGATTGAATTTGCTACAGCGGTTTCAAAGGCGAAAATGAAAATGTGATTTCCCTGTATGGTTCAATGTTAAACTATGTTCCGTGCTGGCGGACATGTTTTTTATATGATCAACACGAAATGAGCAATCTTTGTACAGGGCCTTTAGTACATCATTCCTGTGCAGTTTGGTTGAATTTGCTTCAGTGGTTTCAGAGGAGAAGATGAAAATGTGAAAAGTTAACAGACGACGGACGGACGACGGACGCAGAGTAATGACAAAAGCTCACACAGACCCTTTGGGTCAGATGAGCTCACAAAGTTGACATCAAGAGGTGAAAATGGTTCTCCAATAAATATGACAATGGAGTGCCGATCGTCAATTCAAGATCGAGATCACATCTCGGGTACTATTTCATGATCCAAGTTGCCACATATTGGTTAACAATCTCCCAGGCTGAATACAGGTTGAGGTGAGCCTCTTGTTTCAATAAATAAAAGGTTAATTTCTCCACGGAACAATGTCATAAATATTTCAGCGGACACTATTAATTAATTTTCGATGCTCTTTAAATTTTTATTTTTATAACACTCTAGTTCATATGATTATGTTTCACACAAACATCAAATCTTTGTCTTGAATTTTCGCGATTTTGACAGACTTATTGTACTGTGTTGGTGTAATATTTTTTCCGTCGGTCAGTCAGTCCGTCCGAAACACTTTAGTTTTCTGAGCATAAATCTCACACGCTTTTATGGATTTAAATGAAACTTAAACAGATGAAAGCATCAGTTGATAAAAAAGGACACATTGATTTTGGGATAAGTCACATACTTAAAAAAATTAAAAGAATGAGCCTAAAACGTTTTCTGGAACAAGACTTGAAATTTTCTTTATGGCTTTGAACACAACTTACACAGATGAAACCCACAGAGCTACAAAAGACATCTATTGATTTGGTGGTTGTTAGTACGCCAAAGGTCAAGGTCATACATACTTATTAAAAAAATATATATAAAAAATTTGGGTCCAAAATCCGTTTCCATAGCACAACTTAGATATGCTGTTATAGATTTTAACAAAATCTTTTCAGACGAAAATTCCACAGCGGAGAAAGACACCTACAAATTTTGTCAGTAGGATAAAGATCAAGGTCTCTTGTACTTATAAAAGTACAGACTTGCGAAAGTAAAGTCCACGTTGGCCAAAGTTACTCAATATATATCTGTATTTACATGTTATTTGTTGTTGTATAAACATATGTTTGTTTGTCATTGTATTTGCTTGGCCCCTATGGGCGTAAATTTGCAAATAAAGTTATTATTTATAAACAATCGGATCCGAGATTACTGCAGTATAACTTCATAACAACGTCATCGATTTGAATGTAGCTCGCATAGACAAAAGAAATTAACTTACCAATTTTAAGACTAATTCATGTAGGTCAAAGGTCAATGTCACCTATAGTAAAATAGAATTTAGACTAAAATTTGGTCTCTGGAGCATAACATCAGAATGTTTTTACGGATTTGAAAGAAACCCACATAGGTAAAAATTTCAGAGCTAACGATAACACTTAGGGACCGACCATTTAACTTGAAGGGGGGGCTATGGTTTTTTTCTAAAAAAATATTTTGGAGCTAATTTTATGTGAAAAAAATATTTTGGCTGCCAAAATGATGAAAAAAAAATTTCTGAAGGAGGCTTTCTGCCCCCCCCAAAAAAGTTAATTTTGAAAAAAAATATTTTGTTGATACACGTGAAAAAAAANCCCCCCCCCCCCCTTTCAGGTTAAATGGTCGGTCCCTTATTGATTTTGTTTAGGTCAAGACTTAAAGAAATTGCAAATTAGGGCCATTTTCCGGAGTATAACATCAGAATGCCTTCCTGGGTTTGACTGAAACTTATATGGCTGATCGTTTTCCTGATCAATAGTTCAATGGACAAGATCATGCATGAACTTAAAGAAAAATTGCAACTCTGGGCCGAAAACTGGTTACCCGAGCATGATAACTCCAGAACGCATGGATTTGAATGAAACTTGCAAAGATGATCAAACCAGAAGTATCAAGACACCTTTTGATTTTGGGCCATTAAATCAAAGCACAAGGTCAGATGTACTTACTGAAATAATTTCTTTAGCTTCTGATCTTAACAAAGATTTAAGCTTTCATTTGGATATCATGCATTTCTCTAATCGGATGGGGGAAGCGGGTGGGAGTACTTAATACATGTAATGGCCTTTGTCAACAAGTGTTTAAGTTACAGAATATTTACAAATCCTTCGTTTAGGCTTGAATTGCTAAATTGACCATCAGTAGTCTGGACTGGTACCTTCTTTTTGTTTTTATCAGCACCATTTTCTACGTGACAATAGTCGCGAAACTCTGGTGACCATCTGCTCTTAATTTTCCTTTCAGATACATAACCCGGAATTAGTTCTGCTTTTGACGCAGAGCTCATTAATATGTGTTCCATGCAGTATGAGTATTGCATGTGCTCAAACTCAGGATGAACCCAGATTTTACGCATCATGCTATTTGCATGAAAATAGACAGTTTTCAGTAGATTTCAAGCTGATTCATGAGAAATCATTACTAAACACCCGATTTCTCAAAGAGAAGAATGTTCATGAGAATCGTAAGTGAATCTACTATATAAATGCTCTCGGTATTTTTTATGTTTTGTTTTTTTATTGTTTTGATTTCATTTGGTTTATTTCTTTTTTCATTATTTTTATTTTGTTGTTGTTTTGTTCTTATTGCTTTTGGTTTTGGTTTTTTCGTTCAATTTTGTGTTGTTTTTATTGTTTGTATTTTTTTTTTAGCCTGGTTGTGTGTATTTTTTTTATGTTTTGCTTATTTATTTTCTGATTCGTTTGGGGTTATCACAAGTTTTCTGAAATTAATATTTTCTCTTTTTGCTGTCTATAATTTGATCGTGTTGCTTGTTTCCTTTTTTCATTTGTGTTGTGAGTATACGAAATGTGTACCATGTTTTTTTTCTTGCTTTAATGTCTTGAATATCTCCCTTGTTTACTTGTAGTAAGTGTTTTCTGAACAATCTGAATGCGACTGAGAAAGAGGAACATCTAGCCAAAACAAGAAACATGTAAAAGAAAAACTATGAAATAAGCTTCAAACTCAATGCATAAAATACTTTATGAATAGTATATGCTTTCTTTGTACACTAGATCCAATCAAACAACGAACCGGCTATCCTCTTATTTCAAAATAAATAAAGTCAAACGGCAAAATTTAAGTCAAATTGAGAATTGAAATCACCAATTTGGCCCATAACAAAATACATGACGAAGTCGCTCGAATTGCTAAAAATCTTCGATATTGTTCATTGTGCCATTGTCACATATCCATTTGAGTAATATCCCCTTTTATAATAATCGTCAATGTCATCTCCGTGACTGCATTGGAACCCGGATGTCTTTATACATACAACTGTCTGGTCGTATCTGTAACGAAAAAAATGAAAAAATGTTCTTAGATATATATACAAACTCAAAACGAATTAACAACAATGTAAAATATTTGGTATAACTTATATTTGTTCCATTAAATAGGTTTAAGTTGTGCACAACTCAGTGGCGTCTGGATTGGTTCCAGGAGCTCCTTATGCAGAGCTGACCGGGTGCGTCCAAAAGCGGTGAATGGGATATCCGGTCTTTGCGGGGAAGTCGGGTCATAATACGGAAAGTCTGGCAACGAATCCTGATAGACAAATTGTTTACAGAGAAACGCTACGCTCCGACAGTATAAATACCCTTTCTATTTTCTCGATAAAAGAGAAGACCCAATAAGGGTCGTATACAAGGCAAACTTTCCAGCCCGTAACAACTGGCAACAAAACCCGATGGTCCCATCATCCATTAAACTCCAACTGATCAATCAAATCAATCAGTTGTTGTGCATTGTATAATATTCTACAAGAAAAAAAATATTTGTTTAAGGTAGTAGACCTAGGTAAAGGGACATAACTCTTAAAAATCACTCGTATGTTTGTTTTAATCATTTCCATAAATATATTGCAAGTTTCTAAGTAACACAGATGATTTTGATTCTTTTTCACATAAATGCTTAAAAAGCGTCAATTAAACTGACTGTTTCAAACACCTTGCTGATTTCAAGAGTTAGCTCCCTTAACCTAGGTCTAATACCTTAAATAAATATCAGGTATAAATATCTTTGACATCAATTGACCTTTCCGAATTTAATTAACAATGGAAGGATAATGGGTAAATGCACATGAGACAAATTCTCTACAAATATTTGATTAAACCAAGCAATGTAACAATGCTTTTATTGTTGTTCTTCATCTTGAAGTCACCACGAGGTCTTCAGCAATGAGCTATGCTCATACCTCAAAGTAAGTTCAAGACGATCCCATTTCGAAAACTCATTTATCTCTCCCGGGTCGCACTCATAAGAAATGAATGCCCGGAAGTTGAAAATATTTTTCTACCTCCGACTGACTTGAAAACTAATACTGGGACAAAAAATAACGTTTTGTGGAAAGTACTACACATTATATCTCTTTGTGAATAAGTTGGCGGGTACCCGCCAGAAATACGTACTAGATATTTCGCCTAATAAAAAAATAAAATTGACGGGTGTTCCATGGAACACTTGTGTCGCCTGCACTACAGATTAGCCATTTTTGGCCCAGTGTACCTCTACAATATGTAAAATTAAAATTTTAAGTATCACGTGAATGGCTAGAATAGGAAAAACATATTCTGTAAATTTAATAGAATTTTAATTACAACGAAGAATTTTGTCAGCAAAGTTTTATGATTTATCAATTTTCATTGCACAAATACATAATGATGATATGGTGCATGAAGACGCATGTTAAGTGTTGTCTTTAAATTACAACTGATACGTTTCAAATAGATTCATGAACGCACGTAGGTGCACGACAATTTTAACTTTTACTTGATTTTGCAGTTTTCTTGAATTTTCTTCGTAGTTGGTCAATAGGTTGCCAAAGCGCCGCAACTCCAAATAATTTTGAACCAGTTCTTCCTTAGCTCTCAACAGAACTGGAAAATTGGAAGAAAAAAATTACCGGAAGTGGAAAAATTGTAGTTATTAATGACGCTAACTAAGCCTTAATTTAAATTTTTAGGGGATTAAAAGTTCTATTTCTTATGTACCGTTATATTCCATGAATGCGAACATTCAATTTTTTCGTTGGAGTACCTAAATTACAGTATATGGGACTTCTTGATTAACAAACATAATTAATAAATGAGCTATGTTGGCTTGGAAAACATCTAAAATCTGTAAAAAAAAACTAAATTTTAAGAATAATGTGCAGAACCAGATCTGATAAACAACATACATTGTATACTGAAAGTTTGGCGAGAATCTGACAGTCGGTTGTGAAGGAGTCAAAAAGTATCAAACCGAATAAGCAAATGAGCTATTTTAGCTCTGTGAACCTCTAAAATCAAAATTTCAAGTATCAGATATGCAATTATATCTGGTGATCAACATATTCTGAAAGGTTGGTTGGAATATGACTAAACGTTATGAAGAAGTTCCAGCTTAACAAACTGAATTTATTAGAATGACTTATTTTGGCTCAGTCTGTAAAATAAAACAAATATATATATCAGATGCACAACTACACGTGGTGAAAATATTTTGAATCTGATTTATAGTTATGATGGAGTCGTGGATTAACAAACCAGATTAACAAATGAGCAATTTTGGCTCCTTGAACCACTAAAATCTGTAAAATCAAAATTCTAAGTATCAGGTGCTCAACTTCACCAGGTGAACAACATATCCTGAAAGTTTGGTTGGAATTGGACTGGCAGTTTTAAGGAGTTGCGGATTCAAAAACCGATAGACGACGCAGGACGACGACGTAAGACGACAAATAGTAATCTCTATGTGTCGACTCTGCTTTCAGTACGACACACAAATATTTCTCTGAAATATTTTAAAATAATAATTAGGGACTGACCATTTAACCTTAAGGGGGGGGGGGGGCTATGGTTATTTTTNACTGTCTGGTCGTATCTGTAACGAAAAAAATGAAAAAATGTTCTTAGATATATATACAAACTCAAAACGAATTAACAACAATGTAAAATATTTGGTATAACTTATATTTGTTCCATTAAATAGGTTTAAGTTGTGCACAACTCAGTGGCGTCTGGATTGGTTCCAGGAGCTCCTTATGCAGAGCTGACCGGGTGCATCCAAAAGTGGCGGTGAATAGGATATCCGGTCTTTACGGAGAAGTCAGGTCATAATACGAAAAGCCTGGCAACGAATCCTGATAGACAAATTGTTTAGAGAAACGCTACGCTCCGACAGTATAAAGACCCTTTCTATTTTCTCGATAAAAGAGAAGACCCAATAAGGGTCGTATACAAGGCAAACTTTCCAGCCCGTAACAACTGGCAACAAAACCCGAGCGTCCCATCATCCGTTAAACTCCAACTGATCAATCAAATCAATCAGTTGTTGTGTACATTGTATAATATTCTATAAGAAAAAAAATATTTGTTTAATATCAGGTATAAATATCTTTGACATCAATGACCTTTTCGAATTAAATTAACAATAAAAGGATAATGGGTAAATGCACATGAGACAAAGTCTCTACAAATATTTGATTAAACCAAGCGATGGAACAACGCTTTTATTGTTCTTCGTCTTGAAGTCACCACGTGGTCTTCAGCAATGAGCTATGCTTATACCTCAAAGAAAGTTCAAGATGATCTCATTTATCTCACCTGGGTCTCCCTACTGAAGGTGCACTTCTTAGAAATGAATACCCGGAAGTTGAAAATATTTTTTCAATCTCCGACTGACTTGAGAACTTATACTTGGACAAAAAAAAGATCTACACATTATACCTCTTTGTGTAAAAGTTGGTGGATACCCACTAGAAATACGTAAATTTAAAAATAAAATTGATGGGTGTTCCATGGAACACCTGTCTAGCCAGCACTACAGATGAGCCATTTTTGGCCAAGTGTACCTCTACAATATGTAAAATTAATATTTTAAGTATCATGTGAATGGCTAGATTAGGAAAACATATTTCTGTAAATTTGTTTAGAATTTTAATTACAGTATATATGAATTGTTGATTAACAAACTGCATCAGTTAATGAGATATGTTGGCTTGGCAAACCTCTAAAATCTGTAAAAAAACAAAATTTTAAGAATAATGCGCATAACCAATTCTGATAAACAACATACATTGCATACTGAAAGTTTGATTAGAATCTGACAGACAGTTGTGAAGGAGTCAAAAGTTAACAAACCGAATAAACAAATGAGCTATTTTAGCTCTGTGAACCTCTAAAATCTGTAAAATCAAAATTCTATATATACGTATCAGGTGTGCTGGTACTTTTAAGAAAAAAAATGTTCTGACCCCGATTTTTGCCCCAAAAAGTTATCTGGCCAGCATCTGGATTGAAAAAAAAATTTCGCCCTGACCCTGTACGTGTCCATTAGAAAAAAAAGCCTGTAACAACAAAATTTCTTAGCATTGTGTATATTGGAAAAAAAATAATCTGGCCCCCAAAGCGGTCGAAAAAATTTCCCGGCTCGGGTAAAAATCCAAGGCCCCGAAAATCAAATAGTCCAAGCCTTAAATATACTTCAGCTAGACAAAGTAACACAATTTTGCGATGTTTCCTCGTAGTAAAATTATATTCATTTAAGTAGGCGAAAACAAAATAAATAAAAAATACTTTTGACTTGTAGGGGCTAAGATTTTAAACTAAAAAAAATCGGAAACAATGAGGGAAGCATAATATTGCAAGCGCTTCAAAAACAGCTACATCGTGTATATACTGTGATAGATTTCAACACAGACAGAAGTCTTCGATATTAATTAACAGTTGTCAATTAATTCTAAATAACCACAATACAGTTGTTATTTACAAGACAATTTCATTTCTCCTCAGTAGAGTGTATGAAACGAAGCATCAGTTTCAGGTGTTAGTATCAGGTGTTTTGTTCATTTCACAGTACAATCAATTTCTTAATGAGTCCGTTTGATTCCATTTCTTGTTGTTCTTCATTTTGGCTCAAAGGAATTACTGATATGCATTTCCCAGTGATTGACGAAAGTTCTAATACCATGTGTTGATATAGGTCGTGTCTGAACTCATTTGCAGCAGAGCGGCAAACGAGATCGTTGTTCGCAATTTTAAGGTTCCTATGGCAGCACAGGAAAACAATGAAAAACAAAAATACTTTGTACAAACTCGAGGATGAATACGTTTATACTGTTGTAAGGGACCGACCATTTTACCTGAAAGGGGGGGGGGGGTTATGTTTTTTTTCTGGACAGAAAATTTTTTTCACGTGCATCAACAAAATATTTTTTTTTTTCATCATTTTGGCAGCCAAAATATTTTTTTCACATAAAATCAGCTCCAAAATATTTTTAAGAAAAAAAAAACATAGCCCCCCCCCCCTTTTCAAGTTAAGGTCGGGCCCTAATGTTTTGAACCAAATGGGCAAACTTGTTTTGCCTACAATTTTTAAATTTTTACTGAATACATAATAATTTGAAGAATAACCATAAGGCGTGTATGTATATGGTGCCTATGCATATATACAGCAAGTAGAAATAAAATTGTCTCTCAACTAAGTTATTACGACTAAAAAATATTTTTGGAAATGTTGGTGAAATACCATCTTTCTTTCTAAAATTAAGAAACATGTCGTTTATAAACTCCCCAAAATAATGAATTACTATCAAGAGTGAACAAAAATATAAATTAAAGCTTTATAAGTAAATGTCCTGTGACATTCAATTAATTTGTCCAAATGTTGCAAGAGTCGATGAAAGCTATTGCCATCAAGTGGCGCCCGAAACCAGGTTATTTTGATCATCTCGGAAACTATACTGAAGTTAGATATATTATGTAAGGCACGTGATAAAAATTGTTCCCATAAAAAACATGACCGGCAAACCGTTTTGGATAGAACCGTATTTGTACAACATATTTAGAGCATCTGCTTTGAATTTTCTTAAACTGAACAAACTTTTGTAAAAATAATGTATGAGAGGTCCTAAACAAAAATTATGGGTTCCACAGCTCTCTGGGAGCCCGGAGCCAATGTATGCAGACTGCCACCAGCCCAGTGAATGGAGCTCGTAGCTCTAGTATTAGAGCCTGGAGTCCTAGTGTTGGAGCCCGAAACTTATGTGTCGAGCCCGGAGCCCACATCCCTTTTTACGTATACTCCCCAAAAAGTGTGTTTTTTGCAGAGCCGCCATTGCAAAATTTTGTTAATATAGACTGACCCAATATTTTTGAAGTATAGAAGCTGTTTAAATCGAACTTGAGTTGAGTGATGTACGAACTTGGTATTGTACAAAAATTGCTCATTTCGTTCAGATTCGTCAACAAACATGGCCACCAGCGCTAAAGAGATTTATGGGGAGATCTTTCCTGAGATGAAGCAATATGATGCAAATAAATACTGCTGATTTAGTTCAATTCGAAAACAAACATGGCCACGAGTGGAAATGTAAGGGCCATCTTTCCTGAAATCATTGAAGCTGTTGAGACCAAACTTTTGAGGACTGATTCCTTGAAAAAATTGCCACTAACGTGGACTAAGGGAAACTTGTTTTCTTCTACTACGAAATCACTTGAGCATATTGCATAGACTGATATACAAAGATTGTTCATATTGTAATGAACTAACAACTAACATGGCCGCCATCCGTGGGCATGATTTAAGAATGGACTCTATGGGTAAAAGCAATTTGAACATCTCTGATACTTGTTGATATTATTATTTCTAATATTTACCAAAAGAACAAATTACAGTCTCCATTTTTTAAATTATAATAAAACTCTCGTCCCTCGGTAGAACTGTGCTCAAATAGGACCTAACTCTAGATCGACATTTAAAGCGTAATATTGGCGGCTCCAAAAAAAGGGGGGGTTCCGGGGGTTTGTACCCCCCTTTTTCGGACAATCATGTATTTCTTAATAGAAATCCTGAAGTTTTACTAAGAATAATCAAAAAAAAAATTCTTTAATTTCTAATTGGAACCCCCTCCCTTTTCAATCTGTCTGGATCCGCTCCTGTATACGATTCCATTTTTGTGTTGTATGTATGCATATGCAACTCCTTTTAGGGACTAAACCCTTTGCACATATATTTTTAACTTGTTGCTGACCAATTACATTCATTTTAATTTATTTGTAATTCTTATAATGAAGGCCTGAAAGTTGTAAAAATGTAATTACCTTAATTCTTAAATTTTACAAACAGCGTAAAACTAAAATTGTTGAAATATTACAATAAACAATAGATGTACTTTTACATGGCTTAGTGTTGATAACATCGTTTAAGATATAACTAAAATGTTTACAAATTCATTTATCATTGAAAATGGAAATGTTTCGTTAGAAAAACTGACAGAAATGAAACAAAATCTGACATGTGCTTCCGATTTTATCGAAGTTTAGAATGATAAATGACAGTTAGATCTTGTTTTCTTACTGCCTTCATTATTTTTGAAATGCAAGACTATGATGAGAATAGTTTACCGATACATATAAAAAACACAAAAGAACAGATGTTCAGAAACCGGATATTGTCATTCGTCATTTTAAACCCGCAAAACATCATCGTAATGGTTCGATGGAATCCGAATGAACAACTGTGCCTGATGCCTTTGGCCAGCGTTATGAACTGTTAACGGCTCTAAATGTCTGTTAGTCTATAAATATGTTATTTATCGTGTTTGTTGAGAAAGAAGAAAGCTTAGAAGTCTTTGAGGTTTTAGAGATTAACTTATTTGTTTGTAACCGAAACATTAAACGACTGAAATGGATTTGGCAGACATGATATCAGACTATCTTTCTGCATGATGTATCATTAGACAGTTTACGTCATGATCAATCATGAAAAGGCGTTCCCTTCTACAACAGGTAGCACCTATTCATTTTCAAATCCTATCAAAACAAACAAAAAAGTCTAGTAATCCTCGTGGACGCTACCTCTTGTATATTGTCAGCTTGTACCTGATAATGAAAATAGAATTTAGGACCGACTTTTGATTTTCGAGGAAAAAAGGGGGGGCTTGTATTAAAAAAAAACCTTTAGATGCCCACCAATTTGATTTTAGGCTTGGGTGATTTTGAAAATAAATAATTTATTATATAGATGTCGGCGAATGATGGAGTTTATTCAGTTAAATAAATCTCTATATTTTCAACGATTACTAGTCACCGGAGGAAGTGACGTCACAATATCTCGTCGATGTCGTAAACAACTGTCGCATTGAAATGAAAAAAATATATAATCCGTATCTTTTAGTAGAACATTTTTTTATGAAAAATAAATTGCGGTCATCGATCATAAAAGCGATCACAAACTTTTTTTTCAAAATTACAGAATTTAGTTGGTCGAAATGTACAGGAATTCTTTTTATAAGGTAAAATTTTGATTAATTTTGTATATTTCTAGTCTAAGTCATCCCGTAGAAATTCAATTTATAGTCCCCTTACGTAAAGTATTTTCTTTATGAAATACAAATTGCGGTCATCGATCATAAAAGCGATCACAATCTTTTTTTCAAAATTACAGATTTTTGTTGGTCGAAATGTACAGGAATTCTTTTATAAGGTAAAATTTTGATTAATTTTGTGGGTGCGTATAAATTCAGCGACAGTATCATTTAAGCGACTATCGTTTCAGCGACATTTTTTTTAATAATTCCGTATATCATTTCAGCGACGTTTTTTCTACTTATCATAGGTAATTTCAGCGACATCCAGTTTCAAATAGATTATACAAAGAAATAAACTATAATTTGAATGAATATAAATGTCCTATAAGATACACATTAAAAGTTTCAGAAAAAGGTGGACCGGACAGAACTAGTTACAGGTAGAAAAAAGGAGGGAAACGGGGAATGTGTCAAAGAGACAACGACCCAAAGGGGAGTAATAACAACTCAAAGCCACCATATGATCTTCAATGAACGGTGAGGAAAACCCCACACCCAACGGCAGGTCTGCCCCTAAATAAAGAGTAATCAAGTTCTGCGAAATAAACATCATCCTAGACTCCTATATACATATTTTTTTAGTAAACGACTAGAAAACAGACAAGACACTTTTTTCTCGAAAACTCAAGTTCAAAATTAATGACATGACCAATTGTTTTTCTTTCTTTAATGATACTCAAAAGATTTAAACTAATATATAGATAGTGATTAACAAATAACATAAATAAATATTTATTAAATTAAATTTAAAATGGAGATGGGTAAGTACAACAGTCTTTAAGGGCTACGTCGAGTTCTATGTTGAATAACTCATAGCATACAAGGCAAAAACTACAATTTATTTAGGAGGCTTAATTGTTTACGTAGAGACAGGGCGGAAGTTTTAAACAATTATGATTTAGAATGAAAATGAATTTTATGAACAATAAATTTTGACTGTAAAATTTATAACATTCTCAAATTCATAGCTTCCATCTATTTGTGATGAGCAGGGGCATAGGAAGGGCAAGGCGTCACTGGTGTCATGTAGATCTATTTTCACAGGTTAATGTCGCTGAATTTATAAGATATAATATCGCTGAATCGATATGCTTTTTCTCGCTGAAATGATAATGTCGCTGAAATGAAAAAGTTCGAAATGTCGCTGAATGTATCATCTCCGAGTTTTGTATATTTCTAGTATTGTATTTACCGTTCGTGAAAGAAAAAGGAAGTTCAAGATCATAAGAAAAAAATCATTAGCTCATTATTACACACAAAAACAATCATCAATTACCTCCCTTGTTAAAATTCGCTTCCAAATCAAAATACAATTATTCTGGTTTTTACAATCAAAATCCTAATATTTTTTTCTTGCTAAATTGAGTATACAGTGTTTCAATAAAATTATAAAAAAAATGTCCAAGATTAAAACTTTTTTGTATATTCAAGGACGTATATTTACGTCCTTGGAATATTATACCAAAACAAGACATAAAACATAAAATCAAAATGGTGGAATTTTCCTCGCGTCCTTTAAAACATATCCATAGAGGAAATAAAATATGTGGAAGTTATTATACCTCTTTCTTTGCTATTAGATTTTTTCAGAGTAAAGTGTTGATTTATGTTCGTTTATTTGTATAATGTTGTCACCAAATTATGCCCTTTATGTTTTTACATAATTTTTTTCTTAATTTGGTAATTTGTTTTTACAAATTGCCTCATTTTCCATTTGTCCTGAAAATTGGGATGGCACTGCATAGTTTTAAGTTCCATAGCTGAAGGATTATATCATATTATCTCTGGATTCACAAGTGTGGCAACGAAACACTGCAAAAGCTCGGCACTAGGAACATATACGTGTATCATATATAGTGATATTTGAAGTGGGTGACACGAGGGGTCTATTCTCCCATTTCCTGCAATTTTGGACTTTTTTCCCCTGTCCAGTATATATTTTAAACCCCTTTTCCCGATTCTTACATTGTTGCTAAAAAGTAAATATTACGGTTTGAAACAAGCTAAGAGGTGGAAAAAGAAAACAACAATTATCAAGGACAAATAACTCATTTAGGGAGAATTGTGCTTATCGAATATTACCGGTGTCCTTGAGATTCAAGACAAGAGGCTTTTGAGAGCCTGTATCGCTCACCTTGATCATGGCTGACATAGATAAAATGTTATTTCAAATAGGGTCCAATGTTTAACGATGTTCCCCAATGGAGCCAACCTTGTATTGAATGAAGACATGTCAAATGCAAATTTAAAGGGGCCACCAGAGGACTTTTGTGATCAAGTTTAGTTCCAATTGGATTAGTGGTTTCAGAGGCATAATTCTTTTAATGGAATCCAATTTAAAATATCTAAGAACTGGAAGCCAAATTGAATGAAGTATGGTCCTACCGGATACCTTTATTTGACGATTTAAATTTGCAATTCCAGTGATTGCAAATCTGGTGTCGCCATTTTTGAGAGCTACCATTTAGTGTAAATAACCAAAATATGCGGAATTACATGGAACTTACGAAAATCATATTAGTAAGTGGATATGTTAACACACTTTGACACAATTACAATTTAAAAAACTTGGGAATTCCATAATCCCATGGGAAAATGCACTTTCCCATGGGATTTTAGTATTTCCCATGGGATTTTGAAATATTCCCATGGGAAAAATATTCCCATGGGAAATTAGAAAAATCCCATGGGAATAATAAAAGTCCCATGGGAATAACTTAAAATCCCATGGGAAAATGTGATATACCATGGGAAATTGTATTTTCCCATGGGATTTTGAAATTCCCATGTTTTTTAAATTGCCATAGTGTAAAATCATGCCAAGATATCAAGCTACAATTATGATTGTGTTAAGTCCCATGCGATTCCGCACATATTGGTTAGTCACACTACTTTGTAGCTCTCAAAAATGGCGGCACAAGATTTGCAATCTTTAAATTGGAATGAGTAGATTGTGTAATTGGACAATTAAGGTTTTTTCGGAAAGGATCTTTAAAAAGTGTTTGAATGTGTTATCCATTTTGACCCATTTCAGACCATCTTTAGAAGTAATTTGAGCTAGGGTTTCCCTTATTACTAGGTAATAATTATCGCAGAAATGAAATCATTACAAGCCCATTTCAAAAAATATTGTTTCTCCTTTTTAACTATTATTTACAAATTTCTAAAAACAAAACAGGATTTGGCAGACTACTTTTTTATACGCCAAACTAATGACGGACGTATTATGGTATACCGATGTACGATCGTCCATCCGTCCGTCTGTCCGTCGGTTTCATATGTCGTGCTATAACCTGATAACCCTTTGGCTAATTCACTTCAAACTTTGAAGAGTTATTAGATATGAAGGCCGAGCGATCTGACAGTGTATACCTTTTCGTGAAATTGTTATTTTTCTTGCAAGAGTTATGGGATTTTCAGGCAGTTTTTGACATGTCGCGGTCTAACTTGAGAACCATTTGGAAAGTTCACTTCAAACTTTGTAGAGGTAATGAGTATGATGGTTTTACGATCTGTATACTTTTCAAGAAATTTCGATTTTTCTTGAAAGGTTTATGGGACTTTATTCTACAAATTTGAAGGCAATTTTTTACATGTCGCTTTCTATTAACTTGACAACCATTTGACCGACTCATTTCAAACTTTGTAAAAAAGTTTGATTTTTCTTGCAAAAGTGATCAGACTACAATACACACAAATAAAAATTTGGACAGGGGTTCCCCTTAAAACCATAGGGTCTAATACTGAAAAAAATGTTCCCGCTGTCAGCCATCTTGGATGAGGTACGGCCCTGCCGGAGACCTTTTTTGGATGAGACCAACTTAGAACCATATTGGCAAAGTTTGGTTTTAGTTTAGTTTCTGAGAAGAAAATCTTTGAATGTATTTTTCTTATGGTCCAATGTTTTTTCATATGGTCCAATGTTAAAACTATGTTCCCCGTTGGCGGCCATTTTGGATGAGGTACGGACCTACCGGATACCTTTTCTAAAGGGGATCATCCAAGGCTATTGTGACCAGGTTTGGTTCAAATTGGCCTTGTAGATTCAGAGGATAAGATCTTTGAATGAAAAGTTCACGACGGACGGACGATAGACGCCAAGTGATGGCAAAAGCTCACCATGGCATAGCCAGGTGAGCTAAAAATGAGGGGTTAATGCGACGTACAACGCATATGCGCAATAAATTTCGTCTTTACATGTATCTAAACAGGAAATATTATCATTTCATTCTAAGAGCTTTCATCTTGTATGGAATGAATGAACACCAACAAATTTTCTGCATATTCCACTAAGGGGACAAAACGGACAAAGAAACATTCATTCAAATGATCTTAATAAATATTAGTAATATTTTGTAATGGATGGAATGATGAACAGTTAAATATGTGAAACAGAATCTCTTTCTATTCTTTTTATATATATATTGTCAATCATACGGGACATGTCAAAGATCTCTAAGAAACCTTTTACTTCACATTATTGTGACAGGTGGTTGCATTGTTGTTTTGCTATTTCTGCATACCATTGTATTTCAAAGGTTGCTCAGAATAAACTTGTCTTTTCTTGTCTTGTGTTACATTTTCTTTCCTTTTTCCACTTCCAAAATGTTTTGTTTTACCATTGCCCTATTTTTTCGTTAAATTTCCCTTTACCCAAAATTTCCCCTATTCCAAAAACCGTGTCACCCCCCTTTTTCCGCCTTTTTCATACTTGCTTCAAAGATTAGCAAAAATAAATAATATTCATAGATCAAATTAAAATGGATATTAGTTGATTTTTTTAACTGTTAAGCAAGTTGTTTTGTCTTGACAATGTTTGTTCCTCGTGTCCATTTTCCGTTGCTATTTTTCGATTCTTATTCGATCGTGTTTGACTAGTGTTTTAATTGAAATAACAATTGATCTAAAATTTTTCATCTTACAATATCAACTTTTTATGTGTCACCAGTAATTAAGATGAAATGAAATCAGCTAATATAACCTAAGCTTAGGATATTAAGCTGGATAGAGAGTTCACTTCGGTTTACTTTAAGAGCTGATCCATTTTGCAGGTGCATGACCGGAACTAGAACAACTATCCATGTCAGGTGTATGACCCTAAAGTTGAGGTCATTTTGGGTTGGATTGAATTAATATTTACAATATGTTGAAATGAAAATATTCTGGCCGAAAATTAATGCTTTTTTTAAATGCAATGAAAAAATCCCAACTCACTTACATTTTATAAGATACCCAAAACAATCACTCTCTATAAATTAATTAATTTATTTATTTATTTATTTATATTTTGACAATTAAAGAAATTTTTTTCATCTATATTATTGTGGAAGTTCTTTGTTGCTAGGGATCTTTTTGTTTCTTCCTAGTTCAACTAGAAACTCATAACTTCACTGAACATTTCCGATTTTGGTCCTATATTTATATTTTTCATGATTAATTCCTGAAGCTCTCCTTTCCCCTTTTTCGTTAAGCGTGACTTGAACTCGAATCGAATTTGTCCTGCACAAATAACGACCAATCGAAGGGGAACAATATTTTCAAAGTCTTGTACGACGATGAGGTGTGTTTTTAAGAAAGGTGCTAGAATTATTCCATTCATAAAATTATTAAAGAGAATTAATTTTTTTTTCAAAATCTGACAATAAGTATAAAAACGAAGCTAATTTCAGTTTAATTTCTAAAATAAAATAAAATTTAAATTTTTAATTTCACAAAACTTTTTTTGAACTGTTTTTTTTTTTTATTAACTAATGTATCCGTGTTTCAATATGATTATTTACCTCAAATTTCTGGACTGATAATACTAGAGTAAGCAATTTCCTTTCAAAGACCTTCTCACTTGGTATCAATATATAACAATCCCAATTTTGATAAGTTATAAGAAGTAGGTCGTGCGAAACTATTTTCAAAATCAATCAATTTTTAAAAAAGCACTAATTACATCGAATTAATTTAATAACAAAAAAATTGAAAATCGGGTCAAGCATTTTGTTAAAGTATTGTTCGATGATAAATAGAGCGTATTTGTTTATTTTTTCCGACGGATGATGAATGATATGGAACTATGAACATGATATTAATAAATAAATTTCTAAATGAACCACAGAGTTTTTGTTTAAATCACATTATAGCAAATTGTAAATAATGTTAAATTTTCTATTTGCCCCATTAACGAAACAAAATAGATATAAATTTTGAGAAAATCGCTTTGACATTTCAAGTTCTCTCAGAAAATTGTCGATTAAGTATAATTTAGGAGTCTATGATATTTACACAGCAATTAATGGCTGGTCACTTGGGATTTCGGAACTTCTCTGATCTTCAGTGCACGTGAGATTTTGTGTTTATTTTCTTTGTTTTAACGTCAAGGTGTAGAGAAATGCACAAAATGATTAATAGCAGATAAAATTTATGAAAAAATTTTAACTGAACGCAATTAAATTAAATTCAATTTAATATTTTATTTAAGTCTCATCTCTCAATTATGCATGAAAACAGTCTATCAAAAGCTTTTTTTTTTACAAAATACGGAAAGTATGGTGATGAAGGATGAAGGATAAAACCCCTGGAGCCTACCCCAACCCCGATTTCTGCTTCAATTTTGAATTACGTGCAGAATTGAAGAAAGTTTTGACAAAAATTTTAGAGAAACGACTTGAACCCTCTTTTCTGCTGGAACTCAATGAGAGCCCTTTTATTACGATACTTTGTATTCTTTATTCATTATTAAAAATTGCAGACATGCAACTCATTTTGGTTATGGCAATACAAAACATATAAAACTAAAACAAATGATATTGAACAAATATCAAGAAGATATATATATATCAGCTGAGGGTCTTTAAATTCATTTTGTTGATTCAATTTTGCAATTTTATAATTTCTATGTATAAAAAATTCAAAATAATTTCCAAATATATTTATTCATTTTTAATTTACTGAATTTGACTTTTTGAAATTATTTTCTAGGTAATTTCAAAATAAATAAATGAATCAATAAATAAAGAATAAATAATACTATTTTTGTGTGATATTGAAATTTTAACATATACTCAAATTTGACCATAATTGATTTCATAGACAAGTAAACGATTAATAGGAAGTTTTGCATTTCTGTGATAATTACAACGATTTTGTTTCCTGTCCGTGAAATTAAATTCTTTCTAAGTCCAGTTGTTACCATGTTTCATGCCCCATTTTGAATATCAGGCTATGTAAACTGTCAAATTAAGTGATTGGGACATATGATAAGGCATAGATAGTATCAGAAGTGTTAAGATAGTGTCTTTGCAGGTATATTTTATCTTAATATTTATTGCCTTGCATTTGATGAAAACATTACTTTCAAAAAAGTAACATGCCTTTAAAGTTTGTATTATTGCCTAAAACTAATATTTCGAGGAGAATATTTACGCTGATAATTCAAACCGAGACATAGAATTTTAGTTGTGGTGTTTATATTTATTACAAGAATAATTTATTATCAAAAACAAATACATTGAAGGAAATTGACAATCAAATTATTTCTCATATAACTGTGCGCATAAGTCATAACTCTGCAACGGTTTAAAATATTTTCGGCTAATAGTCCCGTCCATCTGCAGTCTTAGGGTTTTAATTTTGGGATCAACTTTTAATATTTATCAGTTTTTGCCATTTTAATCAGTGGCGGATTTAGGGGGGGCCCGGGTGGGCCCGGGCCCCCCTTAGGTCGGAAAATATTTAAAATTCCTAGGGGTTTTTAAAAAAATTGGGTTCCGGGCCCCCCCTTTTGAAAAAAATATTGGTCGGGCCCCCCCTTAGCAGAAAGTCTGGATCCGCCACTGTTAATGTTAAATTTTTTTCCGTATACCTTTGTTTTTCATTCATTTGTTTACGGTCATCACTTCTGTTTAATTTGTTTATTTNGACAATCAAATTATTTCTCATATAACTGTGCGCATAACTCATAACTCTGCAACGGTTTAAAATATTTTCGGCTAATAGTCCCGTCCATCTGCAGTCTTAGGGTTTTAATTTTGGGATTATTTTTTAATATTTATCAGTTTTTGCCGTTTTAATGTTAAATTTTTTTCCGTATACCTTTGTTTTTCATTCATTTGTTTACGGTCATCACTTCTGTTTAATTTGTTTATTTATCATTTAGTATTATTTTATTTTCAGTGAATAAAATTATCATATTTTTAATATTTTATATTCGTCATTATTTAGTTTTAATTTATTTTCCTTATGGCTTTTTTTTGTCATCATTGAAAAAAAAATATTTTCTGTCATCCTTTGGTATTATTCAATTTTCGGTTCATTTTGCTTTATTTTATTTTCCGTCATTATTTTGTATTATTTGGTTCCGATTTTTAAATTATTCAACTTAATCTTTGTAAGTTTTTTCAGAAAGATTTTTGGTTAGCCTTCTTGAATTTTGTTTATGGTCAACTTTATTCAAGTTTTATTCGTTTTTGATAAGGATTTCATTTTATATCTGTTTTATCTATTTCTGGTTGGCCTATATGTTTTATTTGTCTAGGACAGCATTTGAATTTCGCTTACCAGGGACGTTTCAAGTACTGCACTAAAACAGACAAAAATTGTTAAAATGGCATTGGCACAATAAAACTTAATCATTCAAAGAAAACTAAAACAACCAAATATTATAGCTTCATTGACACTTTCGGTGTGGTAATATTTCCTATATTTCATCCAAGTATGAATTGGACATGTTTTGAATATATATTCAATGTACCATGTACTCACCATTCTGAGTCTTGATGCACTCAAACAAAAAGTACAAACGGACTTTGGTAAGTTATCCATACTCCCTCTTAACATAGCCTGGTGTTTTATACAAGGCTGGTCAATACAGTCTGCACCAACCATTAACACAGTGTTTAAATGTGCAATATAACTTGTGGCTAACCTCAGTGTCTCAATTTTTGACAACTTTCTGTTTGCCGGTTCCGTAGGAATTAAAGTCCGTAATGTAAGAAAAGCCGAGTTAACACTATGTGTTCGGTCCCTTTCACGGGCGTTTGCGGCATTTCTTGGTCTTGTATATGGATATCCGTCAGTCTGTTGGTCTTGAAGGTCGTTGTCGTCCGACGAATGTCTCGATTTTCGTTTTTTGGACGAACAGCTCCTTCCTGTCGATAAATCATCGTTCGATCCATTGCTATCACTGGCATCTGAGTACGTGTCCTCTTTTGACTTCTTATGATAATGCTCTAATGATCTTTTCATAATTCTTCTTTATATATAAAACTTCTGTCGCCCCTTCAGATTTATGATTCAGGAATATGGAAAAGAAATTCACTTTCCGTATGACTCGCGTCCCATGAAACCTCTACAGGGAAATTAATATTTAAATTCCATCTGTCCGAAAACAAGTTTAGGAACAGCTTCAACAAAGCATGTAAATATCACTACTGATTTCACATCGCGAAGTGTAAAAATTGAATCGCATCTAATTGTTGTTTCCAACCGTTTTTATATATTATTCGACTATTTATATGACAAAAACAAGAAGGTTGAGCGAAGCTTCAAAACTTATTAAATATGAAATTATGTGTATTGCAGCTTTAAAACATACGTAAAATACATCATTGTCTCCAATAGATTTTCGCTTCAGATCGTTGATGAGGATGATGCGATGAAAAGGGGGCGTGTCTGAACTTCTAATTTGTCTATGTCTGTCTATGCAGAGAGCAATTGCTTGTCAATTTTATGGCTCCTTAAATCAAATTTCTAATATCATGGACATTCCGTATACTGATGAGCTTGAAGATAGGTCAATACTTGTTATTTAAAGAGATATTATGTTACTTTCTATAGCGAGAGGAGACTATTCTGAGAGCTGTAATTCCGCTGTACTAGGTTGTCATATTTTTGTACTATAGATTCATCACCGTCTACGAAATATGCATAAATTGTGCATATGCAAAAAATAACTAGGTGTTATATGAACAATATAATTGGGGTAAAATGGGACCTACATTTATATGATAATTTGTTTACGTCATTGTAATAAACATCGAAATATGACATATAGTTAAATGGGTATTCTTTGTTAATTTCTGTTCTCTAGTCAGCAGCAACAACTGAAAATAAGTTAAAAAAAAATAAAAACATAATTAAAAACTAACTGTAATTCTACCGCACCTTTCTTTGAAAAAGAAAATAGTTGTTTTATTTTTTTAAGTTTTTGCTAACATTTTTTGGAATTCAATCTCAAAGATAATTGCTACTTGGAATTTTAAAATACCACTGGCCTTTGGTATTTTCAGGAAAGAACCGTCATTATTTCTTTTTCAAAATATGTTCAGATCTTGTCGAAAATCTTGTAAGGTAGTCTCTGGTACGTGCTCTTTCTAGGAATAAAATTAATACATGCAACACTTGCATATTTTCTGGAATATCTAGCATATTTAGCAGTCAGACATGGTTGCAAAAAGGCTTTTTCATGATGAACAACATCAAAACCGTTTTTCCATTACTTTGTTTTGCAATTCTTTTGTAGAGACAAATGTCTTATGAGCAGTTACTCCATATCCTTTCATTGTTTATTTTGTTTCTAGCTAAGCCAGTTAACGGTGTTTGTAAAAGCGAACTACTCGAAATCTTCTCGAGTCAAGTGTTTGTAAAGGTGAACTACTCGACATCTTCTCGAGTCAAGTGTTTGAGGTCCATTTGTGGGAGAAGGACATTAACCCCAAACCCTTGACATGGGAAGATGAGTCCTCGAAGGACACCGAGAACCAAAGTCATTTTTTTGTTGCGAGTGCATTTATTTCGGTTAGTTTAGTTTGGTTCTGGAGGGCTATACAACGAATTTTAACAAAAACGTATATCAATTGAAGAAAAATCATTTAAAATTGCATTCAAGTGACAAGTTCGGTGCATTAATCTTTGATCCAAATGCATGAAAATGCTTTTGAAGTTGTTTTGTTATATTGATTGATTGATTGGTTGGTTAGAGTTCATTATTTCAGGACCAGAAAAAGTTAATCAATTCAAAAAATATACCGCTAAGTAAAAGAAGAAATAAATAAAGGTGGAAGGGACAACCGGGACAACGAGTTTTGATTGGCACCGGAAAAAGGGAGAAATGGGTAGGGGCAGGAAATTCAGTCTTCTATACAAGACCCAGTGACTCTGCTCTCCTTAGAAAAATATAGAAGGGGTCTTTATATACTGCATGGAGTGTGACGTTTCTCCATAAAGTTTGGCTACAATGGCAGAGTCAAGCTTTCCGTATTATGCGCCGACTACCCCGCATACAAGTGGCATTCCCCTATCCTCCATCGGGGACGCTCCCGGCAGCTCTGTGGCCTTAGCCGCTGAAAACCGATTCTGGTGAAAGGGGTTTAGTGATATAACAGTGTATATCATAGATAAGCTGTTAGAAATGTTTTGGAGAAGAGTTGATGCATTCGCAAAATTGGTATGCTGAAGGAACAAAATTCAGGCGAAAGTGGCCATACCTGTTTTCCAAATTTGAAAAAATAAAAACATCGTGAAATATAATCGATGAAACTGATTCTTTAAGTCGAATCGAACCAAAAATTAAAGGTATTTTTGCTATTAGAATCCCCAAAATATGAGGTTTTCGAGAATATCTGGAACTTGAACAAAACTGAAATCAGACTGCATTGACCTTCACCGGTGGATCAAGTGAAAACAAAATTCAAAATTCAAAAAAATATACCGCTAAATAAAGAAGAAATAAATAAAGGTGGAAGGGACAACCGGAACAACAAGTTTCACTGGAAAAAGGGAGAAAAGGGTAGGGGGCAGGAAATTTAGTCTTCTATACTGAATTTTTACAATATGAAAACTTATAAAAAGTTTCAAACTAGTCTGGAACCCACTCTTTCGAATGGAAAAATGAGAACATGGGCCGTTTTGTGCTAGATCGAGGATCGAGAACAGACAAGACCGGGTATCCCTTGTTCAATACAATAGATATCAATATGCAATGGACAAATTTGATTCAACATATTTCTATTATTGGAAAAATTACGAACGTTATTTACGCAAGGAAAGTAAAATTTAAATTTTAAAATATAATTAAGAAATGTTGACAACGTAAAATCTGAAATAATTTTAATCGGTGTTTTGACGTTAACAGCTGTGAGAAGGTAAACACAATTTTTTTATATACATTTTTCCATAGAGATAATAATTCAAGGCGGATCCAGCAAAGGAGGAACATGGGATTCTTTTTGGTTCCAAGCGATTTTCTGTAAATTTTTTTTAAATTTTTGCCTGAATTTATTTTTTTGCAGAAGGGAGAGGGGAAGGTATAAACCCCTGGATTAGCTAGTGTAGTAATAACTATTAACTGCAAACAAACAAAAAATAACCAACAGAAAAATATATAACAAGAATATACATTCACACAGAAAAATAAATTTCAGTCCATGAATCTAGAAATAATGGCTGTGTTGTCCAATTACATCTTACATCCACATCCTACATCCTACAAACGTTTAGATTTTATCTGCACTGAAGAGACATAAGTTGTCGAAATGCGCATATGCAGAAAATAAATTCACAGTAACTTCGGTATTTAGTTACTTATTGAATCCCCCCTCTTTGTGGATATTTGCAGATCGGGATTTAATTTCTGTCCACTGGTTTTATCTATTCAAAAATATCACAAGTATAAGTTTTCTGTCCTAGTTTTTCTTTTTTTTTCATTATTTCATTTTATACATCTATATGAGCATTCTGACAAATCTTCATTAAAATCCCATTTATTTTATCCAATTTATAAAAATATTTCTTTTCTTATCTTTTCTTACGAAAGATCACATTTTTCTGAAATATTACAACTCTAAGCAACTTATAAATCCTTACGTTAGCACTAACTTAGAAGAAAATTCAGCGTGACTTTTTTTTAACCTTTTGATTGAAAAAAGGACGACACCTTAAAATACCAAGAGACCAGAGACTTTGCAATTTTTGTAATTTGTTAGAAGACGAAAAACATTTTTTACTCGATTGTAAACATAATTATAATATTAGATCTATATTTTTAGACAATTTAACAGAGGAAAATGATGAATTTAGTAGTTTGTTAACGATAGACAAAATTCTCCGGCTATATCTTGAACCCATCTACACCATCCCAAGTAAATAGACTAGGTTCCTTTATCAAAAAGTCACTAGTACTGAGGACAGGGAACTCTTAAATATTTGCTTGTATATATATTGTATTTGTTTGTTTGATATGCCATAAACTTTGTAAGTTTAATGACAATAAACTTTTGGATTTGAATTTGAATTTGTAACGTACTTTCAAAAGAGTAAATAGACCTTATTGCAAGCTCACCCAGATATACATTGTATCAGATTATTAAGTATTTTGGCTAAAGATTTGTTAATGTTACAGTAGGGATGAGTACTTATTCCGCGTTCGTCAATGTGTGTGATGGAAGACACAGCACATGGTCAAAGAGGAGTCCATGCTGTCATATTTTATTTTTTGGCTTTCACCTGAATTTGTTTTCAGGGGCTTTCTATAAAGCTGCGGGGCGTGTCTACAGTTCGTGGACAGGGGAATGCCCTGTCTATACGGGGTACTCTGGTCAAACTATACGGAACGTCTGAACGAAACCATTGTATCCAAACTTTGTGGATAAACGCCAAGTGTACGCTTTATGCAGTATAAAGACTCCTATAATTTTCTAAGTAGAACAGACTCACGAGGGAGGGGTCGAATTGAAGGCTAATTGTCCTGACCCTACCTATTTGTACCCTTTTCCAGTGGCAATCAAAACTCGTTCCCCTGATTGTCCCGTCTACCTTTATTTCTTTCCTCTTCTACTTATATTTTTTAATTCTTTTTTTCGTCCTGATATAGCTGATATATTACTCACTGGACGCCAAACTCTAACTGTCTAATCAATCAATCAATCATATTTTGGGCTTTTGTTTTTTTAGTTTCTAGTTTTGCTGTTTCGAGTCTATTGTTCTTCATTGGAAAACTTCCAAACACAGAATAGGTCCATTCTCAAAAGTCACGGATTGTCTATGAATGGTGTGGTAAAGTTGCTCTTTATCAGTCTTGTTCGAATATGTTTAACTGTGTAAACACGTGAATGCCATCTTAAAATACAATTGTGTTATTTATAATTACCGTGACAGGTTACTATTTCTGTATACCCAGCATGCAAATGTAACATCTGACTTAGTAATGTAAAAAACAAGACAATCATGTACTTACAATAAAATCCCTGTAGTATATATATTGATCATGTAGGTACTTTTTCTAAATAATGAGGTGTTGTAAGGAATTTTAATCTATGATTTATTATACATATTTCAAAGAGGTGGATTTAGATACCTGTTTCGTCTTGATTGCAGAAACACCTACTCCAAGGTTGACGGGTGTTCCTTATGATTGGGATCCATGACCTAATTAACTTTTTGGATTCTGCAATCCGCGACTTCTCTTGTTTCTTTTGTTTCCGACCTCCCTCATTTTTTGCAATTCAAATTTTCGCGATCAATGATGTTTCGCAGTCTTTGCAATCCAATGATAACATTTCGACGTTCTTAGTGGTTTTGATTACCTTTCACATCCAAAAAAAGAGATTCGAAGACTTATAACTAAATTCAGAGTTAGTGACCATATGTTGTTAATTGAAGAAGGGAGGTATAAAAACATTCCAAGATGTCAAAGACTATGTAAAACTTGTACCGTTATAGAGGATGAGTTCCACTTCTTTTTCAACTGTAAAATTAATTCTTCATGTCGAAAGCAATTTTTAGATTACTATCAGTGTAATATAACACATTTTAATTCACTAAACCAATTAGACAAACTTGTTCTTATTCTTAATCCGTCAACACCCGATGATAATAAAACAGTGGTATCTTATATACAGCAGTCGAAAGATGACCCTCATACTGTTTTAGTATCAGAATAATAATGTCTTACTTTTTCATTTTTGTTCATATTTGTTATCATTGTTTAAATGTATTGTTTAAATGTCTTTGCTATAACCTTAATGGGTTAAATAGTTTTCAATAAAGTTAAAGATATTCACTTCATAAAAAAACCCTTAGTGTTTGTAACCCTCATGGATTCTGAGTGTTTGCGATCCAAAACCTTCTTCTATGTTTGCAATTGAGGACCTCTTCTCACTGTTTTATATCCGCTAGCATCATCTTTGGTTGCGGTCCATGACCCTCTTTATTTACTGGTATTCCACAACGTTGAATAATAAAAAAAACACCGAAGTTACTATGACTTTTATCTGTATATTGCGACAACCTATGTTTAAATCAAAACATTTGGAAATCCATAAACCAAAATATGTGTCAAAGCTGATATTGAACAAATTACCAATAGATCTAAATAGAAAGCCAAAATCAGCTAAGGACATAGCTTTGCACGAGGGAGATATTCCTTAGTTTCGAAAAAAATTCCTGTATTTAGATATTACAAGATTCCAAATTAAATCGGTTTTCGGACCAGCACCAAAGCACTTGCCACTTACATTGTAGTAGGTGATTATTCTCGGGTACTTACAGCTACCAGCAGAGACATCGGTGGCAATAAATAACTAAATACTGAAGTAACCGTGGAATTTGATAGTTCCTCAACAAAGATTAAACTTACACGACCGTTGACCCCTAATTGAGGACTATGCTAGAAGGTGGACCAAGAAAGAGAAGGAAGATGTGAAGACAAGAACGCCAAGTAGGGACACGGAACTTTGTATAAGCTAATTAAGCTTGTTTCCGAATCCTATAATGATCTTTTGTATTTCAAATGTGTCAATATGTATTTGTTTATAATTACTTGAATAAATATGTTTAAACCAACGCCAAGTATATCTGAAGATCCCCTTGTTGTAAAAAAAAACATTGACACGCCCCCAAGAAAATGACATTATAGTACCTGCAGACACAACTTCCAACAATATCATGTTTATTTGTAAGAACACTATTCAGACGGGATGGGTATTGACAGATCCTCCTTCGGCAATCCTACTTATACCCCAACACTTCCGTATTAGCAGTCTTCGATATTGAAGGGGATGAAGATAACAATAATCTCCTTAATATTTCTTGGAACCTAAGCTTCACAAAAATCCCTACAAACAGAGATTCATTATAGGATCTCCCAAATGCACTACTCAACTCTTATCCAAACTCTTTACAACTCTATTGCAGTTAGAGATGGACTAAACATTTACTGCGAAAAAGCCTATTCTATACGAGCGGTGTAAATCAGATGTAGATTTGTAAAATTCCAAAGATCTCCTTGAGCAGCTCTACTCAAACAGTCTCAGCTATTGCCACAACATTCAAACGTTTGATTTTTCTCCTGTTTATAAAAAACTAAAATGCGTGATTTCCGGCGTGATACATGAATGCTTCTGCATAAAAAAAATGGAGAACGCATGTATTTCTTTTTGGTAAAACGAAAAGATAAAACGTTTTTTGTAAGAACAATACTGAGTCACACAGGAAAAACTGTTAACACGACGTAATAAAAATGCTAGAATTTTTTTCATCGACAACATTTTCGTTGAATGTGGAGGCAGAGTTTTTGAACAAACAATAGGGATTCATATGGGAACAAATTAAGCGCCATTTTAAGCAGACCCATGATACCTTTGTACAAGGGCTCATACAACAGAAACAAAAACAACCATTTCACATTCAGATGTATATAGACGATGAACTCGCTCTTAATAATGCTAGATTTACAGAATATTTACATCGAATTTACCCCAGTGAGCTTGCAATTAAAGACACAACCGATATTCAGACATTGATCTTCATACAGATTAACATGGCAAACTGAAAACTAGGCTTAATGAGAAACCTCGGTCGGTTATCTCCCCTTTCCATGTTAGTTATATATAGTTAAAGTGGATTTAATTTTAATTTTAATATCAAAAGAGGTTATTGATATGCTTATTAAAATTATCTCCACTTTGAACCATACAAAACTTACTTGGTACAGGGAGATAACCGACCGAGATTTCCCATTAAACGCGATGAAGATTTTTAATTCCCAGTTGTGAATTTCCCTTTCTTAGCAGCAATATGCATAGCTCCCCAGCGTATACAGAGAAACAGAATAAAAAAAGATATCAGGAAACACCTACAATGGCCGAAAAACACAGTCACATGCCAATAGGAAAAATGAAAGGATATGGAGTGAATGTACATGTGACAAAAACGCACATGATACATAGAAAACTCCAGTTTATCAAATATTATATTACACAGTTGATTCGTTACTGTAGAACTTGAGGTTCATACAGTTTCTTTATGAAGAGAGCAAAAGCACCATCACAGAAACTGCAAATAAACTCAGAGATATGTTCAGCCTTTGTTACTTTCGTCCCTTCATAAATTCTATGGCCGTCACCATGACATCATTGATAGATATGAATTGTCGGTTTCACAAAAGAAGACATTTTAGCTAGATTCACGTCTTCTTTGACTTACACTGGATTGGTCTGAACTGTAGAGAAATTGGTTGTCGAAAAGGCCATCTAAAGAATCTAAATTTACCGTGACTTAGGTATTTTGTTATTTAAGTTTAAATTTTGGCCCATAATTGATTTCAACGGAGATTTTTTTTTTCAAATTTATAAGACATGGACCATTTGATTTTCAGGGGGGAGGGGGCTGATATTTTTAGAAAAAAAATTTCTGACCCCCATTTTTGGCTAAAAATAATTCTGGCCAGGACCTGGGTTAAAAAAAATAAACTGACTCTGACTTTGTCCATTAGAAAAAATCCTGGCTCAACAAAATATCTTAGCATAGTGTATAGCGGAAAATAATAATCTCCCCCCCTGAAAATCAAATGCCTAAATATCAATCAAGTCCAATGAACGAAAATTTGAACAAAAAATCATCTCAAGTGATAAAGTTCAGTTCTGCAAGTATTGTCTCATATAACTTATGCCGAAGTTGCTGCACATTTAGTTTCTACAGACAGCCATTTCGACAAGTTATGTCTCTTCAGTGCAAATAAAATCCAAACGTTTGGAAGACAATTTACCGATTGTTAGATGTATAAAAACTAGAGAATAAACACAGCGGGAACAAATAAGCAATATTATATAAATGGAAGCCAGAGCTAAGACAGGGTTTAACAACAGGAGATATTCCTTAGTTTTCAACAGAATCTATACAAAAGTTTACATATTGAAGTCTCCAGATAAAATCGGCTTTCGGGTAGTACTGACCACTGGGCTGGTGATTGTACTATGTTTAACATCGCTTTGTTACCGAGTTTCTTAACCCTTCGTTGATATGAAAGCTCTATCTAAAAGGTTACATCTGTCGAAACTGCTCCTTTTTTGTTCATTCAGTTCATCTTGTGTTCAACCTGTGAGATTTGTTTCAATTTCCTGGCTGGTATTGCCTGATAAAAGGTAGATATAAAACATGTACGTCAAAGACTACACGTTGTAATGCTTCCAGACTTTCTATATTTTATTTATTTTAAATTTATTGGCCTCTTCTACTGTAACGGTTGCCACAGATGCGTAAAATATGATGCATATTGATAAATATTTTGGCGTTACGAGCCTCATTATCTTGGAGTTTGTCATATTTTGCCCAGCATGTTTGATGATCCGTTCTCCCCAAGCTCAACATAATGGAGAACACAGACGGGTGATGAGTATACCAGATTGATAGTTATAAAATGTTATACCATTTCGTTTATATTTTTGATTTTTCATGAAATAAACAGATACCTCTCTATTATGCCTGAAATAGATACAAATATATTGCAACTTCTTAGGTTTTTTTTCAGTTGCTTTATCTTCAGATCAAAGGCTCACAAAATGCACTTGTATTGCATTAAAACTTAATATAGTTGTACTGGAAAAGGTTTTAAAAGTCCAAATTATATCAAACACAAATTTGTCTCAATATTTAAATCATAATGAATTGTTTTCGTACATTTTGACTTTCTTCGACAGAACCAAGTTTAGCAAGGTTACGGACAGGCTCGTACTCCAGAAAAGAATGCACCTGCAGATCCTTGACCAAGTTTGACTTAATTTCTTTTTTTACTGTTGTAGACTTTTGCAATTTTGTCGTATCCCGCAGATTATTTTATTATATTTATTATTTTTATTTATTTTTTTTTGGAAAGCCTTTCTCTGCTGCTTGATCTGGCCATGGTGATGTGACTTAATTCCTTTTTTACTGTTGGAGACTTTTGCAATCTTGTCGTATCTGCTTTCAGCTGCCCCACAGATTATTTAATTATATTTATTTATTTTTTTTTTGGAAAGCCTATCTCTGCTACTTGATCTGGCCATGGTGATGTGATACAACGGCAGTGGAATACCGAAGGAATCATGGAAGTGATGACCACAAAGATAAAAATCCAAAGACATGGCAAAAACGACAACAGAGAAAAACAAAGACAATACAAGGACGTGAGACAGCGACAATGCATTGAAATAAAAAGACAACATTAAGAAATAAGGTACTCATGGTGGGAACGGCCATGAGGAATGAAGTGACATCAGGTGCTCCCGATGGGTATGAATGTCCTGCCCCGCTAGCGGCATTCGTCACACTATCAGTGAGTCAATTCAGGGTCGAGTCAAAATCGGTTATGTCAAATCCGCGAAGACGTGATAAATATAGCTGAAAATGTCCCGTTTTCTTTTGGGACACAGACACGTCATATCTGTTGACGGCCATAGAATTTCTGAAGGAATGAAATTAACAAAGGCAGAGCAAATCGTTGACTTAGCAGGTCGTGATGTGACGAAAATTGGTTACGCAAGACATTTAGACCATACATTTGACGAAATCTGCATTTTCCCCGGATATAATCCCTGATATATAGTTATTTAAAGTGGAAAACCTACCAAAGTATTCGGTCACTGTTTTTTTTTCACATATATTTCATATAAAACTTTTTTTTTTTAATTATTTAAAATGTCGCTTTAATGTATAATTTTAACCTTGATTAATTTTGCAACTTGTAGTGAATTTTTTGTTGTGGAAAATCTTTTTATTACAAGTAAAGATGTGTTGACATCGTGTTTTAATCATTCGTTCTCATTAAATGACGAATAAGAAAAATAATATAAAAATAAACAATGTCTCTGTTTAAATGAAATCGGATCAGAAATGTCTTCAGAAAAAATATGCGTTTACATGAAATACATACAGTGAGAAAGAGAGAGTGACCGAAAAATTTTTGCATGTTTGATGCTGAATCGAAATCTTGTTTTTCCTTTATTTTCATTTATCAAATTATTTATTTATTCATTTTATTTTTTTTTAAAGAATCTTGTTTTCTTTGTTCCTCCCGATAGTCCTCTTTTACATATTCTGGATAGAAGTAATTATCACTCAAGCTTCCTCCCGGTATTTAGAAACAAAAAGTATAGAATAATTTATCAGAAATGACGAAGCACTCTCATAAGAGGACGACCATTTGATTTTCAGGGGAGGGCTTGGGCGATTTTGCACAGAAAATTTATTCATTTTCATGAAAATCTCGAACAAATTATTTATTTTCACCAATGTCATCTAAGATTATTCATTTCCATTTGCAACAAAAAATTATTCTACAAATCAAAATTAAATTATTTATTTTCATGAGAAGTGGGATTAGAATATTTATATTCACTTCAGCAAGATTAAACAATTTGTTTACAAAACCACCAAATTAAGACCTAACCCCCTTAAAAATCAAATGGTCGTCCCCTTAGTCAGCATGAACCTATGGGACTGCAGAGGTGCAAGTTTTAAACACTTCTGTTTGATGGAAACTACACGCTTCCGATTGTCGTCAATGAGTTCAAAGTAGGAGTATCACAGATAACAAAATGCCATAGTTACTGTAAATTTAGTTTCTGCATATGGCCATTTCGACAACTTATGTCTCTTCAGTGCAGATCAAGTCAAAATAAGTCCATAAAACTAAATATGTGTTAAAGCTGATAGAGATGAAATTACCAATAGTAGCTAAATAGAAAAATCACATAAGGAAAAAAGCTATGCACGAGGGATATACTCCTAAGTTTAAAAAGAAACATTTTTTTAGATTAAACTATTGAAGGTCTCCAATTTCCGTGCAGCAACAAGGTACCAGCTACTTGGTTGGTGAATTTCCTCGGGGACAAACCAACCACAATCAGATAATTCAATCAACATGTGGCGTTGACAATGTAATGTTTAGTACACTATCGGAGTAGTATTGTCTGAAGCAAAAGGCTCTAACCAATACATAGACAATTCATTTGTCTTTTTGTCAAATTGCTGAGTTTTTATCAGTACTTGAGACATAAGCTGACTATCTGACCTTCCGTGGAAGTAAAATTTACTGAAATTTGAAATTTCGGTATTTGTATTGAATTCATATAATGGCGTGCATAAGATTCCTACCCTCTATACAACTCAAAATCCCAAAAAGTGATTTCTGATCTGACAATGGATGGGTCATGGATCTACATAAAAATACAGAGAACACGCCAGGTATTTATATTTAGTAACTGGAAATGCCCAAAATATATTTCGTTAAAAGTCACATTGAGTTAAAAGAAGAAATATATGAATTTTTACTTGACAACAATGCAGTCTAATTTAGAGGCTGTGTTTTTGGCCAGACATTTAGAGGCTGTGTTTTGGACAGACAAAAGGATCCTAGTTGGTACTATGCTACAAATGAAGTACAATGCTTTTGTAGTTGGTCGATTATCATTCATTTTATGACAAGTGTCGCATTCTACAACTGTACTTATACCAACCTCCCCTCTTGATGCGAAATAAACCCTTTTCGTTTTTTTTTTTCACGGTTTTAATTCATGCATATTTGTTTTGGTTCCCCGATATCCCCATTTTGCAACAATTGTAATTTGTTTTGATTTGTCATATGGACAGTTAAAGCTAAAATTGCTAAGCAAATAAAGGCGGTCATATTATTCATTACTAAATTGATATGTATATGACATAGTTTCCTCATTTCTCGACCTTCATCTTGAAATTGACCCAAGAGGTACTGTATAACGAAACGCGATGACTTCACCTTTCCATATATTTAATTTCCCTTTTCTTAGTAACAACATTACAACACCGCCGGCATATGGAGTTTACATCTCCTAACTGTTTCGCTACGCAAGGGCATGTAATACGGTGACCTCCTTGATAGAGAACGGCTGCTCACAAATAAGCTACTTAAAAAGGTTACGTTACCCATAACGTCATCACTACAGAAGTTTTACGGCTTGTAGACCGCTATGGAATATCTGTTTTCCATGTAGATAACGATAGATCTTTCAGTTTTCAAACGCTCATTGTTGTTGGTTTCTCTACCGGATTTGACATTACTACCAGATACGGTAGGTGTTTCATAAGAAGCAGGAGCATGGTTTCCATTTGTGTCCGTGTTGTTCATCTCTGTGTGTGTGTGTGTGTGTGTGTGTGTGTGTGTGTGTGTGTGTTTCCTTTTTTAACTCACCTGGCTATGCCAGGGTGAGCTTTTGCCATCACTTGGCGTCCGTCGTCCGTGGTAAACTTTTCATTCAAACATCTTCTCCTCTGAAACCACTAGAACAATTAGAACCAAATTTAGCTAGTTAGTCCCCGAGGGTATTCACCAGCCCAGTAGTCGGTACCTCGGTGCTGACCCGAAAGCCGATTCTATATATGGAATTTTACAATATCTAAATTTTTGTAAATTTTGTTGAAAACTAAGGAGTATCTCCCTCATGCAGAGCTCTGTCCTTAGCTGATTTTGGCTTTACATTTAGATCATATTGGTTATTTGTTCTCTATCAGTTTTTTTTACAATCTTTGAGTAATGGTCTTCCAAACGTTTAGATTTTATCTGCACTGAAGAGACATCAGTTGTCGAAATGCGCTTATGCAGAAATTAAATTCACAGTAACCTCTGTATTTAGTTATTTGGTCACAATAGTCCTTGAGTGGTCCCATTTGAAAATTGCATTCGGTAGGTCCGTACCTCATCCAAGATGGCCACCAGCGTGGAACCTAGTTTTAACACTGGACCCAATGAGAAAACACATTCAAAGATCTTCTCAGAAACTGCTAGTCCAATTAGAATCAAACTTAGTTACAACGGTCCTTTGTTGGTCCCTTCTAAAAAAAGGTATCTGACAGGTCCGTACCTAATCCAAGATGCCCACTTTTTTTTACATTGGACCCTATGGGAAAACACATTCAAAGATCTTCTTCTCAGTAACTACTAGTCCAATAAGAACAAAACTTAGTCTCAACGGTCCTTAGATGGTCCCTTCCAAAAAAGGTATCCGACAGGCCCGTACCTCATCCAAGATGGCCTCCAGCATGGAACATAGTTTTAACATTGGACCCTATGGGAAACACATTCAAAGATCTTCTCAGAGACTGCTATAGTCCAATTAGAACCAAACTTAGTCATAATGGTCCTTTGATGGTCCCTTCAAAAAAAAGGTATGTGGCATGTCTGTACCTCATCCAAAATGGCCGCCAGCGGGGAACATAGTTTTAACATTTGACCCTATGGAAAACACATTCAAAGATCTTCTTCTCAGAAACTTCTAGTCCAAATAGAACCAAACTTAGTCACATTGGTCCTTAGATGATCCCTTTCAAAAAAGGGATCATCTAAGGTATCCAACAGGTCCATACCTCATCCAAGATGACCGCCGGCGTGGAATATAGTTTAAATTTGACACTTTTGAAAATAAATTCAAATATCTGCTCAGAAACTATTAGTCAAGTGCAATTATAGAGCCAAAATTTGTCACAATTGTGGTTAGATATGGTCTTGTCTAAAAAAGGTCTTTATGGGTGGCGGCTAGTAGGGTAAACATCACATTCAAGCCTAAAATGATTTTATAACATAAATAGCTACAAAAGTTTTATTGTTCATACAGAAATATTCTTTTTATTACTAGAAATTGTACTATATATATCAAATAGTCTTAATTATGTACATCAACACACTTTATAATTGAAAGATAGATATAATGAAAAGTGAAAATTATAAAAAGGTAGATAATTAAACTAAGGGAGGTTATAAACTTAATTTCCTTTTCAAACATGTTATAATAACTACAATTCATGAGGACAATCTTTACCACTTTTCTTTTTTAAGGGGCCTATGAATGCTTTGATTTCATTAATATGTATTACTTTGAATATAAGAGGTATCCCTGCCCAAATGTTTTTTTAATTGTGGTCTGATATTGGTTGTAATGTGTGGAGGAGCTCATGGAAACCAAACAAGAAAACTTAAATTTTAGAAAAAAAAATATACCGCTACATATTTTATTTACAGTTTCAGCAATATGTATTATATAGATCATAAGGGGAACCCCTGCCCAAATTTATTTTGAACGAGGGTCTGATATGGGTTATAATGGATGATGGTGCTATCAGTTGCCGTTGACACCAAACAAGAAAACTGAAATTTTAGAAAAAAATCATTCTGCTAAATTTTAATTCCAAACCAGGTTGATTCTAGCAGTGAACATAGCTTTAACTCTGGACCTTATTGGAAATACTAGTCATCTCTCTATGTCAGCCATGGCCCAGGTGAGCGATGCAGGCTCTTGAGAGCCTCTTGTTCTCTTTTCTGTGCCGTACTTGTGTGATGTCATTGTAACTTATGTATTTCCGATATTGCCATTTTCTTTTGATTCTCATTTACTTTGTCAATATTCATGGATGAAGTGCTATTATTTATCTTAGGGACCGACCATTTAACCTGAAGGGGGGGTTATGGTTTTTTTCTGGACAGAAAATGGGGGTTATGGTTTTTTTCTGGACAGAAATTTTTTTTCGCGCTTCGCGCGAAACAATTTATTCATTTTTTGCACGCGTATCAACAAAATATTTTTTTTTTTAATTAACATTATTTTTGGGGGCAGTAAGCCTCCTTCAGAAATTTTTTTGTCATCATTTTGGCAGCCAAAATATTTTTTTCACATAAAATCAGATCCAAAATATTTTTTTTAGAAAAAAACCATAGCCCCCCCCCCCTTCAAGTTAAATGGTCGGTCCCTTAGTCAAATATGACAATAACTACTACAGCAAAATATAAGCATGGAATATAACATGATTATAGTCCATCAGCAATATTAACTATAATTAAGAATAACTGTAGCACAGCTTCAACGATAATAATAAAAAAACTTTTATTATTTCTGGTCAAAAATATTTCATAATTGTCAAATGTTAAGCTTCTGTATGGATGTCTGTATTCACCTCTTTTGAAAAAAAAGCCACGATCTAATAATATATATGTATTATTATATAAAGGCGTCCCTATAAATTATGAGTGTAAACAAAATCCTAAATCCTTACAAAATTCACTAAACTCGAGACTCCCAAGTAAAACATACATTAGAGCAAAGCTCAAAAGACTAAAACTTCTTAATATTTACATGTACTATCAGTGATTTTTTTCTTATGCATCGTAGCTCAGGTTAATCTTTCAGTTGACAGGAGTCTTCAATAAATTCTAATGGTAGCAACGGCAGTAAGGGACAAGGTAAAAACTTCGAAACGTACACTTCATACTCTGAAACTGCCGAGAAAAGGAGAGTTCATAGCTAGGAAATTAAAATCGTCCCATTTTTCAGACACTCTTTTCAGTCTTTTCGAAAAATCACTTTATAAACTACATGCTAGTTAGTATATAAAGAATCAACTGTGAAATGTACACTCCATAAGCTGGAGAGGTATGTATATTGCTGCTAAGAAAAGAAAAATTCACAATTCGGAAGACAAAATTATCACAATTGTTATATAGCTATGAGTAGTTGAAGCGATAGTCTCTTTAATTTCAACCTCATTGAGATATATCTAGTGCAAAAAAATCCTTATTTTTTATCTTTAAGAGAAAGTGCATCGTCTATGTAGCGGAAGCTGAAGTTAAGGGACTGAGCTAAATGTTTTTTTTTTCTTTTCTTTGTGTAAACTCTTGTAAAACTTTGCTTCATATGAGTAAAGGAAAAGGTCGTCTAAAAGTGGCACATAGTTATGTCCCGTTTGTCATATTGCTCACATTCGATTATGTACAACAAAGGAGGGTATAACCCCCACTTTTGGACTCGGGCCTTTGACTCTATTTTGGGCGTACTGTGAATTTGAGCACTTGAGTCCATGAGCTCAACGGACTCAAAAGTCATAGCATTTTTGACTTGTACTTGAAATTGCAAAACAAATTTCAAAAATAAGAATTGACTCTGGACTTCATCTCAAATTTAGGGTGTACCCTGGATTCGAGGGGATAGGTAGTGATCTGAATTCGGAGCAGAAGTAGGTGTTTCAGTAGCCTCTTTAATTTCATGTTCATTGGGATAGATCTGATGTAATTTATCTTTCAAATGTATTAAAATTATCTTTGGTTCATATTATTTGTGTATGAACAATCGAACATTGAAGTTGAAATTTCTAATATTTGTTCATTTAGGTTTCATACATTTAGAAAGTGAAAAAATTAATTATAAACTGTACAGAAAGTTCCAAAGAATTTAAAGCGTTGTTCTTGTATCCTTTTAAAAAAGTTTTATCCCAAAGGAGGAATGTGTTCTACTGGATATAATAGTCAGTGAGGTAATTTGGCATAAGAATTTCATGTAGATGTCAATAGAGAAATTTACATTTTTTAAGTATTTCTTTATATATGTGAAGAGTGAACTCTAATATTTATTTTTCATATGTAAACAGTAAAAATATTTCGAAAAAAAATGCCTAGCATGAACAGCATCTATAATATAGTTTTTAAGGAATATCCCATCGCGCAGTCATTTTCCCTATCACTTCTATGTAAAATCCTTAAATTTTCACTTTTTGTTTTAGTGCTTTTAAAAATGACCGATGACCCCTAAATCATATTTTAATTTTTTGAAAAATAAGACACTTATGTTTCAAAACAGAAAATCTAACAAAATGTTACGATACGAAATTAATACCTCGCAGACAACTTTACACAAATTTACAGAGTTGCTTTCGAATATTGATGAGCAAAGATTACTTTTACTAGTTCTTGTTGTAAACTGTTGGTCACCAGAAGAATATCACCGAAGCCCTATTTCCTTAGAATAAATTAAGCCAAATAATCTCCCATTTGTTGCGTCATAGAAAAATTGTATTGCGAAATGCATATTTGCATTTAGTGTCCTATCCTTTGTGTCAAATTTCATTAAATCCTCCCAGTTGTTTAGAAGGAAGTTGTGCTTACCGAAAAATAAAAAAATGTTAAATTCAAATTATCTACACTTTGTGGTACCAGGCAATAACTATATTCCTGCTTGACCATTCCAATACTAGAGGATGAAAACCATTTCTTTTTCCATTATAATTCAAATAAAGCTTTAAGACAAACTTTCTTACAAAAATTTAGTATAGACAAAAACCTAGAGAAAAACAAAATACCAAATATTGTCCTTAATCCAGTAACTAATCAACTAGTGACATTGCTTGGTTCTTTGTTAAAGCAGTTGCTAGAACTGAGGACAGGGGGCATTTACTTTCATTTGATATATATATATATGGTCTATTAAACAAACTGTTGAAAATGTGAATGGACTGAACACACATTTTTCAAAAAATGCATCTACATTTAAATATAAATGCAATAAAATAATAAAACAACACTATATTGAAAATTGGCATGAACAAGTAATTTCTCTCAAGGATGGAAAACTTACAACATACCTTTTAATTAAATCTAATTTTGGTCACGAAAATTATTTGTCTATTGTAAGAAATTTTGAGCAAAGGAGAACATTAACAAGGTTTAGAATTTCTGCACATAAATTACAAATAGAAGCTGGTAGATATCAGGGTACTCTCCGACAAAACAGACTCTGCTGCAGGTGCACTTCAGGTCAAGTTGAAGATGAAGTTCATTTTTTATTAAAGTGCAACGCACATTTAACATTAAGAAATGATCTCTTCTCATGTGTGTTATCAGTATGTTCAAATTTTAACATTTTAAATGACAATGACAAAATAAATTGGATTTTAAATTGTGAAGATCCTAAAATAGTTACAGCTATGTGTATTTTTCTGTTGAAAGCTGGTATCTGAACACCCTTTTTCTCTAGCCTATATTGTATGTTTTATTTTAGGGTCCCTGTTTGCACTACACTTAGTATGAGATTGTTATTATCTTGTTAATAATAACTATGGCACCGTCCCTTGATGCTTGTTGTTGTGCTTACATAATTTGTAATTTTTTTTTTGGGGGGGGGGGGGTTCTGGACAGCTTGCATTAAGTATGAGCAGGTTTATTCCTTATGGCACCGTCCCTTGATACTTTCTGCAAGTTGCCTATATTACCTTAGGATTATAGTGATTTTGGTTAAAACTGTGTGGCCTGCACTAAGTATAAGAAGGTATTTTCTCCTTATGGCACCGTCCCTTGATACTTTTTGCAGGCTTTACACTGTCTGCCATCTTGCTCTTTTTTTCATCTATTATAAATATTATATGGCACCGTCCATTACTATATCTTTATTTCCTTTAACTTGTTGCTGTTCCTACCGGTATGATTGCTAGATCTATGTAACCATCATAGACAGACTGGAAAATCCCCCCTGTGCATCGTCTCATGGTGCCTGCTGCATTCTGTTCTGTATGTGATGGCGTTTTATTTTTCATTTTTTTTTAATCAAAATGCACCGGGTATGTTATTAATATTACTCAATTTTTCATAGTATGAAGTGCACCTGTGGTAGACGTGCATATATATATATGCCTTTATTTATTATTTTTATTATAATTATTAATTGTTATTTATTGTTTATACCGTTTTCTGTAATATTGTACTGTACCAATCATGAATGTTTGATGTATCATGTCCTCCTGGGGTTCTAATTTGGTAATAAAAATATTCTATTCTATTCTATTCTATGTATGTTTGTTTAAAAATGTATATTGTCATTTTATTTGTTATATGCCTTTGGCTCTTAATTGGGCGTTAATTGTGCATTATTAAAGTATAATAAAATAAAATCAAATCAAATATTTTATTAAACCAATCATGGACCCACAGGGGGCAATGACACGGGATATTAAATATCTTTATTAGAAATGCATAATTGTACACCTGAGGGTTGAAAGCATATATATAGATACAGACATAAAGACGAAATACAACATAAAAATAAAATATTCAAAATTTTACGATTCTATACGTATATTTAACAGTTCTTTTATATTGTTGATGGTGAACCATGCAATCATTTGTCCACTTTTCTCAGTATAAGTGACTTTTTTATAAATGGAGCAACATATTGCAAGTGATCCGATGAAGATAATATCTCAACAATATTTGTATTGTTATTATTATTGTTTTCAAAAGTATTTACATTTTTTATTTTAAATTCCTGTCTAATAAGGTTATATTTTGGACATTCAAAAAAGAAATGAGTTTCATCTTCTATTTGATTTAAATCACAGTATTTACAAATTCTATTTTCTCTTTTAATCTTTTTATATCTGCCTCTTTCTATTTCTAAAGTATTATACCCGGTTTCCCTATAGTATAATAAACATACAAATAAAAACCAATAACTCCAAATCATAACTGATTTTTTTACTGATTGATTGTTTCAAACTTACATTTATCAATGGTATACTTTTGCAAGAAACGTCTTACAAGATGCTAGCATATATATTGAACAAATAACACAGCAATAAAATCTCAATAATTTTGAAAATGTGTACTTCGAAATTATTTATAATTATTTCAAACTAGGTATAAAAACAGAAAACATAACAAATAATACGAGGTAATCTTAGCGAGGGAATCAATACACAAAAGAAGATGTGGACAGAGAAATGTAGAAACTGTGATTTTCGTTATTTATTCCCTCGTATACACGTTTTTTATTAAATGCATAATAAATTTGAGACTACTTACAATATCCAACTGAAAAGATCACCTTGATGTAAATCAAGAGCTTATGATTGAAACTTGAAGATTTTTCAACAGATTATTTATTGACAGCTTTTCAGTAAACACAATATCTAGACAAACTTTAATACAAACCTCTTCTTTGATTTAAAACTTAAACTACACAGCCTTTGATAGCACAGAAAAAAAAACAAATCAATAAAAACAAAACCCACAAACCCTTCAAGAAATGGGAACTGTTGCGTTCTTTAGTTGTTTAATTAGTGCCATTGTGCAATTATATGTGTGACATTAAATAAAATGCATAATAATAATCATTGTACAACAATAAATTAAGTAAACATTTCAAGAGTTTCCTGTCTTGACTTCAGTAGACTGTTTAAATAAGGGAACATAGTTTGTCATCTAATTGGGAGTTTTGGGATTAAATATATAATTAACTTTATCTAAAAGTAAGTGAGGACCGAACCAACGGTATAAAAAAGAATAATTCAAAGACTATGACAAAATTGGAAACACTGATATACAAAAAACATCTCATAAGTACGCCACAGAAAAGAAGAAACACACACAGATGAATAATTCGGACCCAATTCAGATAATGTACAAAAGTTTTCATTTTCATTTTATTTTAAATACAAAAATGCCGAAATTGCATAAAAAAACAGATAATTTCGTTTAAACCCCTTATTGGGGGAAGCCTTTGAGTTAACAAAATTATAAGATATCAGTGGAACTTTTTCATGGTATACCTAAAAACATAACTAACTATTATAACAACCTACTACAAGATAAAATTAATAGATTTACCATTAGAAATAAAAATTATTTATATAAATATTTTTGTAAAGATGAGGAAAACTACTATCTGTCTCATCCAAACAAAGAAAACAGAAATTTCATCACCAAATTTAGGTTAAGCGAACATCAACTTTTAATTGAAAAAGGAAGATATCTAAAATTACCAAGAGAAGAAAGAAAATGTTAATTTTGTAATGTTCTGGACGATGAAAAACATTTATTTTTTGACTGTGGCAATAACAAAAATCTTAGAGATGATTTTATAAAATATTATGTAATTTTATATGACAACTTATATTGAAAAACTGAAAATAATTCTTAATCCCCAAAAACCAGAAGATAGATAAAGTAGTTTCTTTTGTTAAACAGTCTTCTGAACTGAGAAGAGGAGACTCGTAATTAATATCTACTGCTCTAATGTATATTTTTAATTGAATATGCTATATCAAAATGTTTAACTTACTCTGCTAGTATATGTATTTGTTTCGTATTGTGCATATTGTACATTGTATTTGCTATAACCCTAACGGGATCATGTCTGTCGTTTGCAAATAAAGTTATACTTTACACGTGTTTCAAGGAGTAACCTCTCATCAGCAGCATTAAAATAAAAAATATGGAAAGCCGTAACCCAAAAGTAATTAAAAAGAAGTACTCATTTCCAAAAATATCGAAAATTTAATGAATATTCTCATTAGAAAAGAGGAAATACTTTCAGTTATGTACATAAATTGCATTTATTGACATATTTTATTAAATGTTTACAGTATGTAAATGGACAATATGATATTTTCTTATTATATTACTTGTAAAAATGCGAAAAATTACCCTTTAATGATTTAAATCTTAAATTAATCCCTGGTAATTTTTCACATGCACTGAAAACAAGAGAAGTTGTCAAAATGAAGCAAAGAAATTCAATTTTATACCATTTTGGAGTTTTTTCTTCTTTGTTTAAGTGTGGTACTTGATTGCTTGCATATTGAAAGGGAAGCAACAATTACATCAAAATACATTGGGAAGAAGACTAGCCCGAGTTGTCTTTCTTTAAACAACAATTAGACTAAGACACATTTATCTTGATATTAAGTTTTACTTCAAAATTTATAACGTCATCGTTATAAAAATTGAATAATTTTAAAGGTATAAGCAGATGATAACAAATTTCATAATGATCTTGATTCTGCCAGGAATCGACTGTGAATATATACACATTGCAATCAATTGGACAGGTACCAAGTTAATTTGACTGTTTTCAATTCTATATTCGAGCCCTATGTATGTATTCTGTCGATACCATGTTTAGTAACATATGCTGGAAACGAAAGACTGTATGATATCTAACTGAAAATTGATATTGTAGTTGGTCATGCAGTAAGTTTTCTTTAAAGGGGTTCGAAATAAATAACAATAAAACAATTTCAAAATTAATATCTGCAAATTATTTTTTTATACGGGCTGTCCTTTACTTGCACTTTTCTCATGAATCTTCAGTGCAGACAAAAAAAAAATCAAACGCCTGAAGACCAAAAATAGAAATATTTGAAAGAGCTGATCATAAAAGATAAATGATCTGCTCTTGACGACTTTAATGAACGTAACCTTACTATCACATCCAAAATTACAGATTTCATAAATTGATAAACACATTCAATAAGTTTTATAGAACATATTGAAGATATGAACATTTGATATCTAAACATGATGCGACTGGTAAAAAGCTTATTACTAGGGGCATTTCTCACCCACATTTTTACGGAAATGTTGTTAAAAATGTCAAAACTGGTAAAATAATATAGAAAAACTGGGACGTAATCTTCAATCTTTATGTAAGAGGGGATATTGTCAAGATACTCGTCATGATTCCGTTCAAGTGGGTTTGGGATCCAATGACGTGAAGAATTTACAGGTATACTTTCTTCTCACTGATACTGCCGATTTCTAATGAAATCCATGATGATTATTTACAAAACCCTTATGGAAGTTTTGAATTTGATTTATTCCGTAGTCTGCCAGTGATTTGCCAGCAGACTAGGCTCCTTCCTTGAGCAGGTCGGCAGTTTAGCGGCGAGCATTCCTGGACCCATATTTCTAAATTACGTTTTGTCTTATTCTTTCCTTCTCAATATTGTGGTCTCTACCTGTATTGGGTTTTATTCGTATGTTTATTACACCATCAGGAAACGGGATAGAGAAAGGGGAGGTTTGGGACCAATAAACCGGTTTAACCCTACCGTTATCTTTTGTTAATGTTGGTATCAAGTCGCGCTATCCCTAGTTCCTTTCGTTGTCTATATATTTCTTCTCATTTTATTTTTTTTTCTTGTGCAGTTCATCGGTAGATTGTGGCTTGTGATTGTAATTTTCGGCCACTGTAAGTCTTTCCTATTATCTTTTCTAGATAAATTTCAAAGTAACACCAATATCAGCTTTGCATTACGGAAATTCTAATACATATAATAATAATAATAATAAGATTATTATCATTATTTAAAACAAGGATCTTTTATTATCATAATAATCATATTTTGTGTCGTCAATAGCATGTGAGACAATATTTTAGAGTTATCTTTCTTTTCAAATTTGTGTATGATAATTTTTTGTACGGATATTACATTTTAAATTGTTATATTTAGAAATTATACATAGAAAATGTATTAGTATCACAATTAAAATGAATTAGTTTAAGTTTATGAATATCTTCAATTGAGTGGCTTATTTAATGACTAATTTATATAAACCTAGTTAATGATGACTATCCAACATACCTTGCTTCACACTGACCAGTTGTGCCGACAATTTTCAAAATTCAGGGATCGATAATGGAATGACGACACTCGGTGACTTGTTGAACACATACCAACCTTTTAGTGAACCAAGTTCATACCAATACTACCACCAACTGCTGATATCAACATTGAGAGTGAACTACAATAGTAGCCCTTTCCTTCTCGCTGATCACAATATCAATGGACGCATATACTCATCTCTAATACTCGAGATAACCTGACCATCTTTGCAACATCTATTTTAACCTACGGTGGTTATACGAGTGTCCTTAGCTATTCTTTTCACGCAATGGTAGCTGGTTATGTGTATCCACCTTATATATTCTTCTACCCAGTAAAGATCAAAATATGTACACCTTATACATGTTTGTCAGCAAACTTGAACTATAACCAAAAAAACAGTTGTGTGATGGGTATATCCATGAACTTTCACGTTTTTCATTTATATTTTTGTATACCTACATTGTTTGAAGCTTTTCATTTCAATCATTTGGCTTCGATTTTGGTCAATATTACATTTTAATTTTTATTATCATTATCCTTTTCTTTTATATATTTTTATCATTTTGACTTCGATTTTGGCCAGTATTATATTTGTTTTTAAAAATATTTTAATTTTTGCTTCTAGTATTTTAAATTAAAACTAAACATTTTTATCAGGATTTAAAAATTTGTACTATTTTTATTAGTTTTTTTTTTTTTTTTTTTAACAAATTTTGTTTTCTATTATCGTTGTAAATTTAACTTTTGCTACGGATTTTTTAACTGGATTTGTTTGTTTCACTATTTTATGTATTTATTACATGCTAAAATGTATATTGTAGTTGTATTGTAAATATTGTTAAGCGCTTAGAGTAATAGGTGATTTGCCAATTACCGACTTTGGTTCCGTTCTTTAAAATTTTTACTCAATCAACGTCACGTGACACCGGACAGGTTGTCACATTTACCGAAGAAACCCTTATAAATCAGCATTCTGGCTCATGAGATCTATTGGGATATAAAAAAAAAACAAACAGGCACATTAAAGGATATATTATTTTGATAAATCTCACCAAAGGTGAAGCTTGGAATCCATGCAGGTCAAGAGAAAATAATGTTTACATTTTGGTTAGTTTACGTTGGAAACTACCCGTGTTTGTCCGGTCTAGAGTTGCTTCCCTTTGCCAAACTTTGTAAATCGCGAAGTCAAATTCGGGAATTCCGCTTGAATTGGCAAATGGTCTATTGTATATTATATAATGCGCTATACAAATGTTATATAATAATAATAATATTCGTAGACTATGAGACTGCCATCAGAAATACTGCATTCATTGTTTTTTCCTGTTATTCAAATGAAAGGATGTTTCTTTCATTAAACTAAGTGCGTTTGGAGGAATGCCGAAAAACACGGGTCTAAAAACACCATACTGGGAGGATCTTGACGTCATGTAACTAGTTGCTGTACTACCATTAATACCAACCATTAGCATGGAAGACGTCTGGCCTAACGCTTTAGAAGATGTTAACAAATCAGAAACACCAGTACCTACCTTTACTGATTATATTATCAGCTATTGGGTAGAAACCAACCATGACCTCTGGAAGGTCCCATGACAACTGATTACTTTGAGGGGTGGAGGAGAGAAGGCTCAAGAAACTCGCTACGATGACGTGTTCATGCTCTTACAATGCAACACAGGAGGCAAACGGGTACCACCCAAAAGGACACATATGCAAACAGACAACTGACTAGCCAAATTGAAGAACAGACTCAGAGATGATGAAATTCCAGCTAGGAAATATGGTGATGCTGCTTTCCATTAACGTTACCTAAAAGTGTGTCATGCAACTTTGAAATAATGCTAAAATGGACATCATTACTATATATAATGATTTACTTTGATTTATTACATAAGTTCTGGTGCTTTGTTTATTTACAAATTGTTTATGTTTTTTGTAATAACATCATGCTTTATTATGATAATGCGGGATTTCTGAGTCGTGTTCAAACCGGAATACAATTCTGATATTATACGAAAAAAAATCAATACATCAATTGATACTTTGAGAGGGAATCACTTTTTTGAGCTAAGGGTGGTTTATATTCAATCTGTGTGTAGCTCTTCAGGTTAATTGTTTTCGTCAATTGAAATTAATATAGACGTGTCATGTAGGAACAATTTTAAGTGTTATACATGTACTTCAATTTCCTAAATATTTTGTTTTTATGTGGTATATATTCATTTCAATAGATCAAGAATCCTGTCACTATGTCTCACTGGTATTGAAGGGGATCGTTTCCGCCTTCAATTACATAAGTTTCTATCTCGAAAGTCCCGTAGATTTGACATATTAGAACTACTAATAAATAAAAACAATATTTATGTTCTTGCTCTTTTTTAAATATTAACTTAAATCCAACCAAAACACGAATTTTTCATTTAAACGGTACATTCAATCAAAACTTAATTAAGACATATTTATACAACAATTACACAATTACAGCCAACATTCCCCGAACACCAACATGAAATTTTACCTGTTTTGTATTTAAGTTGGCATTAGGAGAGCGAACCATCTATATAACCTTTGCTGTCCATAAAATGTAAGAAGAAATCAAATACCCAAACCACAGTACATTTTTGAGCTGCAGGTAGCCATGTCGACACATTACATGCCCTAAGTTGCAGAAGTAAAAAGTATAAACCATGAATTACAAAAAAGAGTATAGGAGACTGTTTCTTTAAAATTTCATGCTTCATGTGGTTCCCTGGCAGATTGTTGCATGTGACTGTAATTTTCAGCCATTTTACATGTTTCCTGTTATCCCCTTTGTTACATTCATGACACTGTAACAATATTTCGTGTTTACAAATATCACCACGCAATGTAATACGTAATCTATTCATCCCTTAAAGACATTTTGGGAAATCAAACAGTGTGATGTCAAGGATACACCACCATTACCAATTGTGAAACAAAAATAAGCAAACTATATTTACTATTTCTAATCATTTAGATACAAATAGCAAAATACAGGAGTTTAAGAGTCAGCATGTTTCCATTCCGACAACTTGTGCATTTTCAAAACATTTGGAAATCCTTAACCGAAATATGTGTAATATGGATATTTTGCTTTTATTATTAAGAAAATCAAATAAGGACATTGCTTTCCAAGAAGCAGATATACTTTAGTTATATCAGATAACTGAATTAAAGAGAAAAAATTATTTATTAAGTATTATTTTGTTAACATATTCTTTGCGTGTAATTGAATTAATTTTTATCGCCGAGAATAATCACCAACTAAGTACTCAGTACTTCTTTTCTGGCCTGATATATTTTTAAAATATAATAGAATAATTTTATTTGGAAACTTGCAATATTACAATAACAAGATAACAGTAAACACCTACAATGGCTGAAAACTACAATCACATGCCACAATTCACAAGCAAACGGCAACAGAAAAACAATAATGAAAACAAGGGACAAGAAAATAACGGTAGGAACTCGGAATAGCCGGACTTGGTACCGGCACTAGCAAAAGCCAGTGGTATGGGTAAACCGGTTTATGGTTACCCAAACCTCCCCTTTATCTATCCAAATTTCCCTGTAGTATAAAAAACATACGAATAAAACCAAATTCAGGTAGACTTCTTACTCTATGACCATTATCTTGAAAATTAAAAGCATATGACAAACGTAATTCAGAAAGACGGGTCAAACAGTGTTAAACTGCCGGCTAGCTCAAGGAACCTAGTCTGCTGGTTAAACAATGTCGCACTACGGAAGAAAAATCAAACGCGAAACTCCCTGAATGGTTTAGGTAAAGAGTCTTCATGTATTTCAGAAGACATCAGCAGTATCAGTGAGAGGCAAGTATATGTGAAATGTCTTCAGGTCACTGGACTCCAAAGCCTAGTTAACGGATTTGTTTACAATATCCAGTCGATGTCCACTATAACGAATAGATTGTAAGTTAAGTACCCAGTTTTTCTGGATTATTAGTAGTATATAGGGACAGTTCAGGTCGCATTTGTCGTGGTGGTGCTGTGGTGGTGCCGGAAATGACGTCACCGGAAGTGACGTAGACCGGAAGTGACGTGATAGAAGTCACGTGACTGGAAGCGGAAGTTACGTGACCAGAACACGAAGTGTTTTTACTGCGCATGCGCAACCGGAAGTAGCCCTATTGGAGGCCCTATACGGCCCTATTGAGCGGAAATGACGTGTTGGAACAACACGTGAACCCGCAGGGGCCTCGTATGACTTTATTACATAACGCATGCGCGACCGGAAGTGGGCGTAGCCCCACATTGTGAACCGGAAGTGGTCTTATTGGAAGCCCTAATCGGGCCTATTGATAGGAAATGACGTGTTGGAACAACACGTGACCCTGCAAGGGTCACGGTTGACCTTTGTCCATGACGCATGCATGACCGGAAGTGGGCGTAGCCCCATGTTGTATACCGGAAGTCGGGTATTTTCTTTATTTATCTCCCCTTTTTGTATGTTGTAACAATGTTCATTGTATTTTCTTCCCTTTTCATCCAATTTCTCCCTTGTCTCACCGTTTTTTTATTGTTGGTATACCTTTTCAACCCCTTTTCAATGTTGTTCTGCAATTCATTGTTTAGACTAATACCCTTTTTATTGTTGTTTTACCTATTCAGCCCCTTTTTCATTATTGTTCTTTGTGTTTAGATTAATGTCCTCTTATGCCACCCTTTTCAATGTTGTTGTTTGTATTTCTTTCTTTTTTCATCCAATTTCTAGACTAATACCCTATTTTAAATGTTTTAATAGCATTTTGCCCCTTTTCAATATTGTTCTATGTATTTTCTACTTTTTTCATCCAATTTTCTCCATAATCCCAATCTTTTTTTAAATGTTGTTATACCTTTTCAGCCCCTTTTTCAGTATTGTCCTGCACTCTAATGTTTAACCTAATATCCAGGCGTGGTCATTCAGCAGTTACCATTGTATTTCTGTAGGTGTCTTCTATCAGGTCCGCGTTCGTCAAAGGGACATAACTCTTGGGAATACCCATGGTTTTTTGGGTGTCTTCTATCAGGTCCGCGTTCGTCGCGGCCATTCAAAGGGTTGTTAAGCACAATGTTGCTAGGTGTCTTCTATCAGGTCCGCGTTCGTCGCGGCCATTTTGTTTTTCTAAGGGAGATAACTCTTACTACTTATTTTCCCGCGTTGTTTATTGTGGGTGTCTTCTATCACGGCCGCGTTCGTCAAAGGGACATAACTGTTGCTACTTATTTCCCGCGCTTTTTTATCTGTTGTAATAGCATTTCACCTTTTTTTTTTCAGTATTGCTCTTTGTATTTTGTATCTTTTTCATCCAATGTTTAACCTAATATTCTCT
>MJUU01067332.1:14119-29260 GCA_002080025.1 Modiolus philippinarum | reverse complement strand
ACCTTCCGACTTATAATCGAACCGACTTATAATCGAAAATATACGGTAATTTATCTTAGGGTGAAAATTAGCTTTTATTTAGTCTAAGTATATGATAAATCAGTATATTCAATAGGTCATCTGAGTAATAATATAATTGTTAAAATTAGGGATGGTAAAATATGTGGAATTCAATACTCAAGTACTCGGTACAAATACTCACGAGTACTCGAGTACTCGTTTCATTGCAATTGTTAATGGATTGCCTCCATTTGTTTAATGTGAGACAAAGACCTGCAACTTTTCAATGAAACCTTTCAAGTTTGTTTGTTTTTGTTTGTATTTTTTTTCTTTAACAGAGCATGTTTCATCGTCAAAAATAAAAGTGACAACATAAGACCAAAACAATTAGAGGGAGGGACCAGTAAGAAAAATCCATAAGACGTACGACAGTATCGAGAACACCCAACCCAACACAGAACATTATATGTCTTATATGCAAGCTGTCATATTTCCGACTCGGAACGGGAATTTTATAAATAAAATCAATTTGAATGTGTACAAAAGTTATTCACCTCTTGTTTATAAAACAATCATACACTAATTGGCAAACAATCCACTGACGGCTTGTACTGCAGACATTTGCTTTGATCTAATTTTATCTACGTTAATGTAAGGTCTTTCTGATTAAAAAATAGTCAACGTTGCCTGTCCCGCCAAATAAAGTTTTTTTTGTTTTGTTTTTTCTGTTCAGTCGGTCCTTTAACATAATGGACATGTTTCAAAATGTATACTATGACCGTAAATTCTCTAAGAAAGAAGTTTACAAAGAATGTGTTTTTTAAATTATGTTTTATAATCAATTAGTATCATGGTGTTTTTAATTTTGTTAACATTCATTGAATTAGAAAATATGGTTTTACTAGAAACATTTAGAAAAAAAGAAATGTGAATAACTATTAAAAATGGTAGGCAGGGATGGGGTCAATTACATTGAAAAGTAATTAATTAAATTACAATTACTTTCCCCAAATGCTCAATTAAATTACAATTACAATTACAAGGATTTTGGAATGTAATTAATTAAATTACAATTACTTTGCAAATGTAATTAATTAAATTACAAATTACATTTGAAGCCAACATTTTGTTTTTATTTTTATTTTCAAAAGTTATTTATCATGCTATCAAATGAAAAGTACTCTAAGAGCCAGGAAGGAAAGCAATTCATACCTATTATTGCAAAATTAATAAACTACCAAAAAAGTTCACCAATATGATTACTGATAAAATTTATCTACGTCAAATGTGCAAATGTATTGTCCTCTAGCCTAAACATATTAGACTCAAAAGGTTATTGATTCTCTCTACTATGGGGTGGTTATTAACCGACTGGCAAGTTAATTCAGTAATATTTGGAGTTATTTTGAATTCCCTCAATTTGCAGGCAGCTGGCATGTATTTAACTTTCATCACGTGTTCATGCATAACTTGAATGTGCGAGTAAAATATTTATGAAAGCTCAGCAGAGAGTTTAAACACATGAACAGAACATTCATTTAATTAGAAAGGTGTCATCCTGGTTTGCCCACTTTTAATTTAAGGCAAAAATAAACATTGTGGACTGTGTTTTAACACTAATAGTAAGTTTCTTTCTTGTTTTTAATATTTACCTGTATTTTACCTGTAAATTTATTGTATATTTTCTGTTTGAATTTTTGAAATTTAATCAAAATGACATGTTAACAAGAATAAAATAAATTGAAATTTATAATAATTTTCATGTCAAAGATTTTTTTAATTTTGAGTATAATAACATTTTTACAAAATAATACTGTTTCATGGGTACACCGATGATAGACAATAAATAGTTTATATGAAATAGTGTTAAAATCATTTAAATTTTAGACTTTGTACATGTACATGTATATTAAAGGTTGATTATAAGGCCTAAAGGCACTAATCATGTTAATTAGACACTAATCAAGTCTTGTAAATCACTGACACAAAAGTAAATATGACAAACAACTGATTAGAAGCCATATTGCTGTAGGCATTTATAATAAAATTCAATAAAAATATTTTTTAACTGTTTATACAACAATAATTTTAAATTTAATTTATATTTCAAACATTAAGTTGCTGTATTAAAGCAAATTAAAAACGAAAAAATAGAAACAGCAATTTGCACAATATCCACATTTGAAAACAAGAGAGAAAAAAGTGCCTATTCTTGGATATTAAAAATATCAAGTCTGAAAAATATTTTGTGTAAAGAAATTATCTAAACTTTCTTGAATACTCATAAGAAGAAAGGAGGTAGCCATCTTTGATTCACTCTCTTTTAGCATGTATATGTAATTGAATGTAATTGGAAAAGTAATTGAAATTACAACCCTTTTTTGGTAAGTAATTAATTAAATTACAATTACATGTAATTCAAATTTTTGTCAATTACACATTACTTCCAATTACATCAAAATTTGTAATTAATTACAATTAATTACAATTACACATTACAATTACCCCATCCCTGATGGTAGGAAATACAAAAATATAAGACACTGGCAGATGAGGCAAAATCAATAGATAATAGAAAATGTTATTTTTGATACAAGAAAAAATCTTACAGAAAAATACAAATTGAAATTTAGGAAATATCCACTAACTTTAAAATAAGCCGAGTACTCGAGTATTCGGGTACTCGTTGCCATCTCTAGTTAAAATACACATAAGACCTTGTCAGTACAATTGTTACTTAACCATGCTCAAATTTTGTTCACACAGGAAAATAATTATAAGTACATAGATGTGAACATAGGGTTATTATTGTGTAGTTCTGATCCTGATAAATTACAGTGGAATTAACTGGTAGTATATCAGTGATACCAAACTGTATGACTGTAAATCTGCTTACAGTTAAGAAATAGATTATTGCAAGCGGGCTCTATGCGAATTAGAACATGGGCAGACCTTATATTTGTCAATATTTTATACCGAGCGATAGCGAGGTATAAAATGAAGACAAATATAAGGTCTGACCATGTTCTAATTCGCATAGAGCCAAATTGCAATAATCTATTTCGATTCTAATATATTTAACAAGAGTTTTGAACATTCGAAGCGGCTCTTAGAGAGCGATATGGGTTTTGCACTAGAATTGAAATATGTCGGAAAACTGCATGTAGACACACATAAATGGACATAGAGAAATATAGAATCCACAATTGCATCGAGTGAGAAACGACATTTCTACACTAGAGATAGTTAAATTTTCAAATATTTTAAACGCGAGGCTTGCCGAGCATTTAAAATATTTGAAAATTTAACTATCGAGAGTGTAGAAATGTCGTTTCTCACGAGATACAATTGTGGATTTTATTTCTCTAATGATTTCAAGGAGATTTTGGACAAAAATATGACCCCCCTTTTCTGATTATCTGAAATAAATGTGTTCATTGAGCGTGACGTCATCAGGCATGGTCGCCTTTTTTCATGACGTCACAATGGTCAAGTCGGAAAACGGCAAACATATTTGACGTCATAATTGAATTTCATCCAATCACTTGCCGAGAACAACATTCTCTCTAGAGAGGAGAAACGTATTTCTCCAACTGTTCAGGAAACGTGAAAACGGGACAGAAATTAGAGAAATTTATATCCGTTGTTTTATAAATAAAAGTGGCTCATAAGCTTATGAATTAGTACAAATAATCTGTTATAAAACATAAAATAGGGATATTTTACAATCGAAGCGGGTATAAGTGTGAACTGGTTGTATATCTGATTTATATTACTGTTTAGTTATGTTATTTTTGAAGCAGAAAAAGGAAAAGAAAAGGAATAAAACTCATATTTATAATTTTATTAACATAAAAAATTTTATATTTAAATCGTACAGCATGATGTGCAACGTAGATAAGATTTCATAACAACACACTCGTTGCTAGGTTACGGTTATGTCAATTTCAATTCCGAGTCTTAAATTTAGTAACTGTTGTAAATTTCTATTATTGACATTATTTGATATGGATTTTTGGGTGATTGATTATTCAAAAACTTTATCGAACACAAAATAAAATTAATATTGAGTGAATAAAATGTGAAATTTGTACTTTACGAATGCCCTTTTGTAAAAAAAAATATACGCATGTGCCAAGAAATATTGTTGGAATTAGAGCATAGCTTTGTTTCCAAAGCGGAAGAAGAGACTCATATTAGAATTTCTAATTTAATAATATAAAAAATTTCTTTGTCAATTTTCTGTCACAAATCAGCTGAAGAATCAATCTCATTCTGATGTGATGTATCAAATGCTGGAGCTGTCTAGGGATACAACATTTAAGAATCAACATAATTTGCTAGTTTATGTATTTGGAGGAGAATTTTTTCCTTGTTTCCAAGACATTAAATCATTTATTATTTTGTGTTAAATACACTTGTTTTTGAATGAGCCTAGGTTCTTGAGTTCTTGTAAGTTTTTTAAAAGTTCTTAATGTTGTTAGTTATTCACCCCTTATCACACTTTCAGAATGATTAAAATGAAATTTACAGCCTTTTTTATCATTTTTTTTTCAAATTTGAACATTTTATTGACAGAAAGAAGAATTTCTGGGTCTATTTCTTTTTAGACTGACTAATTTGGAGTCAACAGGTAAACAACCAAGTAAAGAGTTACTTTCAGAAGACTTAGCTAAAGAAGACTTAGACCATACTGCAGTTCAGGACAAGGTAAGCACTATAATTTTTACTGGTCCATCCGTCCGTCTGTCCGTCTGTCATCACTAAGGGGGTACATCATTTGTCCTGATAACTACTCCTATAGTTTTTAAGATAGAAAGTTTTTATTTTACAGGTTGATAGTGCATATATCAAAGATGTGCATGCTACTTTGATTTTGATTTTTGATCATTTTTGACAAAAAAACACACTGATGAACTTTGTCATATTTAAGCATAATATTGCTTACAGGGTACATCATTTGTCTGGATAACTCCTCCTACAGTTTTTAAGATAGGAAGTTTTTATATTTAAGAATTGAATGCATTATTTTGAAGTTTCATTGGGATATGAAAGGGTTGACCGAAGCACATTTTTAATGAAGCGCGGTAGCGCTTCATGTTGAAAATGTGCGCACGGTCAACCCTTTCATAGTCCCTATGAAACTTCAAAATAATGCATTCAATTCTTATGATTACATTTTAAACCTGAAATATAAAAAACAACTTTATTTATAAGGAAGTACATCATGTACATTGGGATTCTATTTTTACAAATTCATCCGCCACGTGAACACGGTCAAATGTGTTTCATGGGAATTGCAACTTCACATTGATATGCCACGTGATCGATGTTCACCTATCAAACTGACGGAATTCAAATGAATATTCATGAAATGTAATTATTGCAGGATGACTGTGCATATATCAGAGATGTGTGTGCTACATTGATTTTGAATTTTGATCATTTTTTACAAAAATACACATTGACGAACTTTGTCATTTTAAAGTATGATATTGCTTATAGGGTACATCATTTGTCCGGATAACTCCTCCTACAGTTTTAAAGATAAGAAGTTTTTATATTGCAGAATGATTGTGCATATTTCAAAGATGTGCATGCTACTTTGATTTTGATTTTTGGTCATTTTAAACAAAAATACACATTGATGAATGTCATTTTTAAGCATAATATTGCTTATAGGGTACATCATTTGTCCGGATAACTCCTCCTACAGTTTTTTTATATTGCAGGATAATTGCGCATATATCAAAGATGTGCATGCTACTTTGATTTTGATTTTTGATCATTTTTTACAAAAATACACATTTTGTATGAACTTTGTCATTTTTAAGCATAATATTGCTTATAGGGTACATCATTTGTCTGGATAATCCTCCTACAGTTTTAAAGATAAGAAGTTTTTATATTACAGGATGATTGTGCATATATCAAAGATGTGCTACTCTAATTTTGATTTTTGATCCTTTTTGACAAAAATACACATTGATGAACTCTGTCATTTTTAGCTCACCTGGCCTAAAAGGCCATGTGAGCTTTTGCCATCACTTTGCGTCCGTCGTCCGTCCGTCCGTCGTCCGTCAACAATTTCAAAAATCTTCTCCTCTGAAACTGCTGAGCCAATTGTAACCAAACTTGGCCTGAAGCATCACCAGGGTATGCAGTTTAAAAATTGTGTTCGATTAGTCCGAAGACCAAACAACATGGCTGCTGTTACTAAAAATAGAACATGGGGTAAATTGCTGTTTTTTGCAAATAACTCAAAACCATTACAGATATCAAAAATCTGACATGGAGTAAAAGTGATCAGCATAGCAAGATCTACCTGCCCTGCAATTTTGAAGAAAATACGATTACCTGTCTTGGAGTTATTGCCCTTTTCCCGTAAAATTTTCAAAATTTGTGCATTTTTTATTTTTTATTTCAAAAAGTGTAACAGATAGAGGTCAAGTGTAAATTGCAAAAATGTTCAGCATATCAAGATCTACCTACCCTGAAATTTTGAAGAAAATCCCAAAACCCTTTTAGGAGTTATTGCCCTTTTTTCACCGAATTTTCAAAATTTTCGTATTTTTCATCTTTTATTTCCAAAACTATAAAAGATGAAGGTTAAGTGTAAATTGATGAAATGTTTGCCATGCTATGGTGACTTCGAAACTGATGTTGAAAATTGTTCCTTGACCCCCATTTTCAAAATGGCCTCCAAAAAAGGCGGGAAAATTCAGTATTGTCCGATTGCAATGAAATCTGGTTTCCAAATAGATATTGATGTTGTGACTTCAAATCCGGTGTTGAAAATTGTTCGTTGACCGCCATTTTCAAAATGGCCGCCAAAAAAGGCGGGAAAATTCAACATCGTCCGATTTCAATGACATTTGGTTTCCAAATAGATATTGATGTTGCGACTTCAAATCCGGTGTTTAAAATTGTTCGTTGACCACCATTTTCAAAATGGCCGCCAAAAATGGCTGGGAAAATTCAACATTGTCCGATTTCAATGAAATTTGGTTTCCAAATAGATATTGATGTTGCGACTTCAAATCCGGTGTTGAAAATTGTTCGTTGACTGCCATTTTCAAAATGGCCTCCAAAAAAAGGCTGGAAATTCAACATCGTCTGATTTCAATGACATTTGGTTTCCAAATAGATATTGATGTTGTGACTTCAAATCCGGTGTTGAAAATTGTTTGTTGACCGCCATTTTCAAAATGGCCGCCAAAAAAGGTGGGAAAATTCAACATTTTGTTTCCAAATAGATATTGATGTTACGACTTCAAAACCGATGTTGAAAATTGTTTGTTGACTGCCATTTTCAAAATGGCCACCAAAAAAGGCAGGAAAATTCAACATTGTCTGATTTAATGAATTTGATTTCCAAGTAGATATTGATGTTGCGACTTCAAAACCGATGTTGAAAATTGTTTGTTGACTGCCATTTACAAAATGACCTCTCGACTTCAAAACTGGTGTCGAAAGTCAGGTTTTTAGCAAGAACGTTTTTTTTTCAAAAAAGCCCAATAAAGAAATATAGTAAAACATCATCAGACTCTTAAAACAGTTCAAGATATTGGAGGTGTTTGAGCTACAAAAGTTTGAGAAACTGAAGTTACAATGTTCCCTTGATTGTGGCAACTGAAAGCCAGGTGAGCGATACAGGCTCCTGGGAGCCTCTAGTTATATATTATATTGCTTATAAGGTACTTTTGGAGTTTAATAATGCAGGATTTTCTGATATTTGGGGTCATGGGGTATGTGAGCTTGCTCACTAAGGTTCTTTAATTAATTTCAGTGATTGAAGTGAGCACATATTGTGCACTATTTAGCTCATCTGGCTATGCCAGGGTGAGCTTTTGCCATCACTTGGTGTCCATCGTCCGTCCATCCTGAACTTTCATTCAAAGATCTTCTCTGAAACCACTGGGCCAATTGGAACCAAACTTGGTCACCATGGTCCTTAGGTGGTCCCCTTTAAAAATTGTATCCAGGAGGTCCTCATCCAAGATGGCCGCCACTGGGGAACAAAGTTTTAGCATTGGACCCTATGGAAAAGACATTCAAAGATCTTTTCAGAAACTACCCGTCCAATTATAACCAAACTTACTCACAATGGTCCATAGATGGTTCCATCCAAAAAAGTTATCTGGCAGGGTCGTACCTCATCCAAGATGGCTGCCAGCTGGGAACACAGTTTTAACATTGGACCCTATGGATTTTAAGGGGAGCCCCTGTCCAAATTTTTATTTGAATTGTGATCTGATATGGGTTGTAATGGATGGGAGAGTTCTCAGTTGCCATGGAAACCAGACCAGAAAACTGAAATTTTAGAGAAAAAAGTATTTTGCTAGATATTTTATCTATCATTTCAGCAATATGTATTTAAACTAGATGACAAGGGGAACCCCGGACAATTTTTTGTAAGGGACCCCCGTACATTGCTTTCGTCTCATGACGATACCTCATCGCTACTGGTCAAAATAATCTTGCATGTATTCCTACATCAAACTGGATGTCCCAAATAGATGCGCTAGAGGAAATAATCTCTTGTGGTCAGCTTAGTTATTTCTACCTACATCAACATAAAGTATCTACAAAACGGCGGCAGATGCTATGTTGTTTTTGCAACTGCTGAAAAGGTGTTCGGTGCATGAAATCTCTTTGTTTGGGGGATGAACTTCTCATTCATAATTCCGTTTTCATTCACAAATATTCCGAGACTCCCGCTGTTTCATTCACAAATTTATCTGAACAGAGAAACTCCTCAAGCTAAATACTTAAGTCCCGGCAAATCAGCAGATTAACAATTTAAAAACAGTAAAAAAAAAACTTTTTAATTTATTTATTTCCTCTGTTGACATCCTTTGAATTTGTTTTGAATATTTTCAAACGTCCAGGGCGTTGATTTTTCAAGAGGATGTATGTTAATCTCAGTTTTATCGTGTGACACTGTTATTTAAAATAGATTATAGATACAATGTTCTATAAATAGCGCTATTACCTGATGTATCTATAACTTTCTGTAGACTGCCATGTCGTGTGAAATGTGTATCAATATTTAATGGAATACTTTATGTTTAATACTTCAAAAAGGGGTTGTGGCGTTTTTTATCTGATTGGTAATAAGATTTAGAAATTGCAGAAAGCAGGCCATCTGCATATCATAAGGGCTATTTCATTTAAAATTCCCACCAGGGGGTGGAACACCATTTTTTTTTCTGTTGGTGGTTGGTAAATTTCTATTGTATCCTAATAGTGCAATTATATATTTAATTTTTTTCTCTTGATGGGGGGTATAAAAATAAGTGGCGTTCCACCCCCTGGTGGGAATTTTTAATGGAATAGCCCTTATCTCCAATGGCCAATCATGCCCATCAAGTACATATTAAAGTGAAAATTGGGATCATGCAGCAATCGACTGGGAAAAATTGTTATAAATTGAAAAAATGAGTTCCTATTAGAAAATCCAAAAGGAAAGGAAAGAAATGTTGTAAGTTGATGTTGCAACTGGAGACGGTTTTTGTATCTAACATTAGAGCGGAATGACGTACCATAGCCCAAGCCAAATGGAATCTCGGACTAACTAGTGAAACCTTTCCCACAGGGACTTGTTACTAATTAGAAAATTTTACTATCCATGCATATACACAAAACACAGGCACTTGTATCATAAAATAAAATGTCAGCCCCTCCTCTTCTTCGGAAGAAGAGAGGGAGGGGCTGACATTTTTTTTTTATGAAACAAGTGCCTGTGACACAAATGCATGGATAGTAAAATTAGTAACAAGGCCTTGTGCCTATTATTTTTACTAATGCCTGGATCTGCCAACTAAATACCATGCTGGCATACATAAAATTTATGATGTGTGATTATTTACAACCACCAGTCAACAAAGCTCTTTACAACGAAGAAAAAACGTTTGATATTTAACTGTATACAATTTTGAATTTTTTGTCTTGAAACACTGAGTACTTGCTGTGACATATGAATCAAACAATGTTGGCAAAAGTAGAAGACTTTCTCACTTCCTGTTGGCAGAATTACTGGTTGTTATGTCAACCATTCTGATGCAATTCATTCCATATGAAATTCAGAGTCCCCGTACTTCAGGGCTTTTTACACTTTGATTTTAAAAAGGGGGACTCTGAATGTTTTAATTTCAGCAATATGTATTACCTTAATTATAAGGGGAACCCCTGCCTATTGGTGTTCTGTTATGGGTTGTAAAGGATGATGGAGCTTTTGGTTACCATGGAAACTAAACAAGAAAACTGAAATTTTAGAAAAAAAAGTACTCTTTTAATTTTATGTTATGTTTTCAGAAATATTTAAACACTAGTTAATAAGGAGAACTGCTGCTCAAAAATTATTTGAAATGGGTTTGTGATGTTTTGATTTTGTTTTGAGTCTAAATGGATAACACATTCAAACACATTTAATGATCCTTTCTGAAAAACCATGTCCAAATAGAACACAATGGTACTTTGATGGTACCTTCCAATAAAGGTACATGTATATGGGAGGACCACACCTCATCCAATATGGCTGCCAGCATTAAGATTGTTTATATTGAATTCCATTAAAATGATTAGGTCTCTCAAATTGGAACTAAACATGATCAGAAAAGTCCTTTGGTGGCCCCCTTCAAATTTGGGTTTGGCATGTCTTCATCCAATCCAAGGTGACCCCAGCAGGGAAAACAGTTAAACATTAGACCTGGTTAGAAATGCCTTGTTACATTGTCAGCCATGGTCCTGGTGAGTGATACAATGTCTTGAGAGCCTCTTGTTTATTATTTTGATAAAGAAACCATTCAACAAATGAATATGTCCTTTCTTGATTACCAGCAACTTTACATTTGTTTTCAGGTTTATTTGGAAGAAGTCATGTCACCTTTTAGTGAAATACAAGAGGAAAAGCATGTACAACAATCTTATGATTTGACTGATCTAACAAAAATAACAAGCACAGAATCAGGTATTCAACTAAATTACAAATTTCATATGAATATTTAATGCATGTTGCAAAAAATAATAGAATTACAGTCTTACTTCATTTGCAGAGAAAATATTTTATTATTCCATTCCTTATTTATCAAGACATCATGGCATTATGGTAGTATAGGAGTTTAAAACTGAGCATCCTTCTTGCGCATTTGATTAAAAATGGAATTCACCATAGGAATGTTGGCAAAATGATTTTCAATGTCTTAGAATAGTTAAAATTGATGAAATATGCCATTTTTATTGGTTACCATTGATAATATTATACTATTTCATCAAACTCCTGTTCTATTAAGGGGAGATAATTTGCATAGAAATAAAAGGAAAAATTCAGTTTTTTGTCATTTATTCAAAAATATGTTTCGTGACCTCAAATTTTTTTTCATGCAAATCGAAGGCAAGTATTTTAGCTAATTATTTACTACCAAATCTTAAAAAATTATATCGGATATAACTAAAGTAAATCAAACTTTTGTTAAAATTCACTGATTTTCCCTATTATTTCAACCAATAAAGCTGATTTTTACTTGACAGATTTGAAGCTTATATGACCAATGACTCCCCAATTTTTATTTTATTTTTTGTATGCTCTTATAACAAAGTATTAGTCATGAAAACATAACAAAATTCTATCTGCCAGTTTTTAGGCCCATACCACCTTAATCTCCTCTGGTAAACAGGGATCTCCAGTCTGGTAGACAAAGTTTTCCTGAGGTAAAACAAATTGATCAAATTTTTGGTGAATTTCACTTGTCATTTTTCATTTATAGATATAATTCTAACCTACCCCGGTATGCATTTTCACAATTTTGTTTGTTGTGTTGGATTTAAAACATTCTTTATATAAACTTGATATATAATCTGGACTTCCCTATAAGAATACAGATTGTTTATTAACTGCAATTTAAGAGCAATTAACTGCCTTTGCAGTTGAAGTTTATTAGCTCACCTGGCTATAGCCAGGGGGAGCTTTTGCCATCACTTTTCGTCCGTCGTCCATCCGTCCGGCATCCGTCCCGCATAAACTTTTCATTCAAAGATCTTCTCCTCTGATACTACTGGGCCAATTGAAACCAAACTTGGCCACAATAGTCCTTAGATGGTCCCCTGCAAAAAAGTTGTTTTTCAGATCCGCGCTATATCCAAAATGGCCGACGGCGGGGATCATAGTTTTAACATTGGACCCTATGGGAAAATACTTTCAAAGATCTTCTCCTCTGAAACTACAGGGCCAATTGAAACCAAACTTGGCCAAAATAGTCCTTAGGTGGTCCCCTTCAAAAAAGTTGTTTTTCAGATCTGCGCTATATCCAAGATGGCCACCAGCAGGGATCATAGTTTTAACATTGGACCCTATGGGAAAGCACTTTCAAAGATCTTCTCCTCTGAAAACTACATGGCCAATTGAAACCAAACTTGGCCACAATAGTCCTTAGATGGTCCCCTACAAAAAAGATGTTTTTCAGATCCGTGCTATATCCAAGATGGCCGCCAGTGGGGATCATAATTTTAACATTGGACCCTATCGGAAAATACTTTTAAAGATCTTCTCCTCTGAAACTACTGGGCCAATCAAAACCAAACTTGGCCACAATAGTCCTTAGATGGTCCCTGCAAAAAAGTTGTTTTTCAGATCAATGCTATATCCAAGATGGCCACCAGCGGGGATCATAGTTTTAACATTGGACCCTACGGGAAAATACTTTCAAAAATCTTCTCTGAAACTACATGGCCAATTGAAACCAAACTTGGGCACAATAGTCTTCAGATGGTCCCCTTCAAAAAAGTTGTTTTTCAGGTCCGTGTTATATCCAAGATGGCCGCCAGCGGGGATCATAGTTTTAACATTGGATTCTATTGGAAATTACTTTCAAAGATCTTCTCCTCTGAAACTACATGGCCAATTGAAACCAAACTTGGCCACTATAGTCCTAAGATGGTCCCCTTCAAAAAAGTTTTTTTTCAGGTCCGCTTATTTCCAAGATGGCCGCCAGCAGGAATCATAGTTTTAACATTGGACCCTATAGGAAAATACTTTCAAAGATCTTCTCCTCTGAAACTAATGGGCCAATTGAAACCAAACTTGGCCACAATAGTCCTAAGATGGTCCTCTCCAAAAAAGTTGTTTTTCAGATCTGCGCTATATCCAAGATGGCCGCCAGTGGGGATCATAGTTTTAACATTGGACCCTGTGGGAAAATACTTTCAAAGATCTTCTCCTCTGAACTCTAAAACCAAACTTGGCCACAATAGTCCTTAGATGGTCCCTGCAAAAAAGTTGTTTTTCAGATCCGCATTATATCCAAGATGGCTGCCAGCGGGGATCATAGTTTTAACATTGGACCCTATGGGAAAACACTTTCAAAGATCTTCTCCTCTGAAACTACTGAGCCAATTGAAACCAAACTTGGCCACAATAGTCCTTAGATGGTCCCCCACAAAAAAATTGTTTTTCAGATCCGCGCTATATCCAAGATGACTGCCAGCAGGGATCATAGTTTTAATATTAGAACTGCACCCCCATCCAAAATAGCTGCCAGTCTGGAATATAGTTTAACTTAAGATAATATAACCTCAATGTCTATTAACAAATTTGAATATGATACCATTAAATAAAACATTGGGATTAGTTTACCTGCATATGTCAGCCGTGGCCCAGGTGAGCGATACAGGCTCTTGAGAGCCTCTTGTTTTTTATTTATTTTTGTGTCGCCTGCACACGTAGTGTGTGGCGACATATAGGGATCACTTTAGCGGCGGCGTCGTTGTTGTCTGTCCCACTTTAACACTTTTCTTAGCATCTACAAATCACAGCCATTTGAAATTTTGTATGTGACTTTGGCATGGGGTTAAAATATATTGCGCTTATCAAATTCAGGTCTGTTGGACATCTACTTCCTGTTTACCGACTTGGAATAATTTCAACAAGTACTGTCCATGGTAAATATTTTCGTAACACTTTTCTCAGCAACTACAAATCACAGCCACTTGAAATTTTTGTCCCCCACGGCAATGCGGAGCAGGGACATAGAAATGCCGGGCGTCCATGTGTCTGTCTGTCCACCCATCACACTTTCTTGTAAGCGCTCTCATGCCTACAAATTATAACGGATTTTCATGAAATTTATACCAAATGTTTATATAACTAATACCTTGGTCACTTACTTTTTGGAATTCTACCTAGCAACCATACTTAAAATGTTTGTGTAGTTTAGGACGAACATTTTCATCAAATTGGATTTCAAAAATATTTGATTCCAATTTTGGTAAATTTCCTGAAAGTCTCAAAGACCACTTATTTTTTGGAATTCTACCTAGTAACCATACTGAAAATGTTTGTGTAGTTTAGGACGAAGATTTTCATCAATTGGATTTCAAAAATATTTGATTCCAATTTTGGTGAATTTCCTGAAAGTGTCAAAGACCACTTATTTTTTGGAATTCTACCTAGCAACCACACTTAAATTGTTTATTTAGTTTAGGAAAAATATTTTCATCAACTGGATTTCAAAAATATTTATTCCAATCTTGGTAAATTTCCTGAAAGTCTCAAAGATCATTTATCATTTATTTTTTGGAATTCTACTTAGCAACCATATATCCTAGAATTCTTTTAGTAACAATAATGACTATCAATAGGTAGATTTAAAAAATAATATAAAAAAATTATGCCAAGGGTGTATAACAACTGTTTTCTGTGTCAAAAAGGGAGTGCGGGGATAGCTGTCGTTTCCGACAACATCTAGTTTTTAGCTCACCTGGCTATGCCAGGGTGAGCTTTTGCCATCACTTTGCGTCTGTCGTCCGTCGTCCGTCCGTCCGTAAACTTTTATTCAAAGATCTTCTCCTCTGAAACCACTGGGCCAATTGAAACCAAACTTGGCCACAATAGTCCTTGGGTGGTCCCTTACAAAAAAGGTGTTTTTTAGGTCCACCCGATTTCCAAGATGGCCGCCAGCAGGAAACATAGTTTTAACATTGGACCCTATGGGAAAACACTTTCAAACCTCTTCTTCTCTGAAACTACTGAGCCAATTGGAACCAAACTTGGCCACAATAGTCCTTGGGTGGTCCCTTACAAAAAATATGTTTTTTAGGTCCACATGATTTCCAAGATGGCCGCCAGCGGGAAACATAGTTTTA
>MJUU01067331.1:179667-200643 GCA_002080025.1 Modiolus philippinarum | reverse complement strand
TTTTTTGGTGGCCATTTTGAAAATGGCAGTCAACGAACAATTTTCAACCCCGGTTTTGAAGTCGCAACATCAATATCTATTTGGACACCAAATTTCGTTGAAATCGGACAACGTTGAATTTTCCCGCCTTTTTTGTCAGCCATTTTGAAAATGGCGGTCAACGAACAATTTTAAACACTGGTTTTGAAGTCGAAACATCAATATCCTTTTGGAAACCAAATTTCATTGAAATCGGACAATGTTGAATTTTCCCGCCTTTTTTGGTGGCCATTTTGGAAATGGTGGTCAACTAACAATTTTCAACACCGGTTTTGAAGTCGCAACATCAATATCTATTTGGAAACAAAATTTCATAGAAATCGGACAATGTTGAATTTTCCCGCCTTTTTTGGCAGCCATTTTGAAAATGGCGGTCAAGGAACAATTTTCAATATCAGTTTTGAAGTCGCCACAGCATGGCAAACATTTCATCAATTTACACTAAACCTGTATCTTCTATAGTTTTGGAATGATGAAAAATACAAAAATTTAAAAAATTCGGTGAAAAAAAGGGCAATAACTCCTACAACAGTTTATGGATTTTCTTCAAAATTTCAGGGTGGGTAGATCTTGATATGCTAAACATTTTTGCAATTACACTTGACCTCTATCTGTTACACTTTTTGAAATAAAAAATAAAAAATGCAAAAATTTTGAAAATTTAACTGAAAAAGGGCTATAACTCCGACATGGGTTTTCAGATTTTCTTCAAAATTGCACAGTGGGTAGATCTCATCATGCTGATCATTTTTACTCCACTCAGATTTTTGATATCTGTAATGGTTTTCGAGTTATTAGCCAAAAACTGCAATTTACCCCTATGTTCTATTTTTAGCAATGGCGGCCATGTTGTTTGACCAGCCGACTAATCAAACACAATTTTGAGAAGCCATACCCTGGTGATGATTCAAGTCAAGTTTGGTTACATTTGGCCCAGCGGTTTCAGAGGAGAAGATTTTTGAAATTGTTGACGGACGGATAGTGATGCCAAAAGCTCACCCTGGCATAGCCAGGTGAGCTAAAAAACGGATGTTTAAGTACATCAGCAAATGAATACCGAAGCAAGAATGAGGAAAGGAGGATTCTAAAATCATAAATCCAAAATCAAGATGTCTATTTTCATGATTTTTGGATATTTGGAAATACTTAGTCAAATACTAAAAGACTGCAGGTAACATAAATCTAAGGACAGAAATATTAACCACTAACCATTTGATTTTAGTGATAATGGTGAAAAGCGCAATCTTCTGTTGGAAAATGATATAGCAGTACGTTTTTATCTAAATCTTTTTGTCTACGAATTTGCAAGTTCATTCTTACCAACTTCGATTTGATATTCAAGAATTCAAGTGGGATTTTCTGCTTTTATTGAAGATTTGGTACTTCAGTAAAATGTAAAACACTTAAATCATTTTTAGGAGTATAATTCTAAACCAGAAAAAAATTAGAGTGATCGTACGTGGAGTCGTACGGTTTAAGATATTTTTATTTTCCTGATGCCAAACACAAACATAAATCAACCTAAGTTATTTTTGAGAATATTGAGATGGAAACTATCTTTATATGCACCATCATTTTTTAAAAAGTTAAATATTTTGTTATTATGTTATAATACTACTGTTCAAAGCTCCTATGTGCGGATGAAATCGCCAAAAATAGTCTGTGGAGTCATACACCCCTAAATTTTGGTAGCTTCATTATAAAATACGGCTTTGCTCATATGGTAGCAAAGACGATATTTTTGTATTAATTTTACACATTCTTAGTTTTGAAATGGAATAGATGAGAGTGTGTTCTTTACGTATTGAAATAAACATAGCGGCATTTTTCTCATCTTTGCAGAATATTGAATCAACCCCATTTTTAAAATAACCAGAGGCTCCCAGGAGCCTGTATCGCTCACCTGGCTTTCAGTTGCCACAATCAAGGTAACATGGTAAGTTATACAGTTGATCTTCAGTTTCTCAAACTTTCGTAGCTCAAACACCTCCATTGAACTGTTTTTAACGTCTGATCATGTTTTATTATATTTCTTTGTTGGGCTTTTTTGACAAAAAACGTTCTGGCTAAGGACCACTTTCGAAACCAGTTTTGAAGTTGAGACGTCATTTTGTAAACGGCAGTCAACAAACAATTTTCAACATCGGTTTTGAAGTCGCAACATCAATCAAATTTCATTGAAATTGGACAATGTTGAATTTTCCCGCCTTTTTGGCAGCCATTTTAAAAATGGCGGTAATGAACAATTTTCAACACCGGTTTTGAAGTCGCAACATCAATATCTATTTGGAAACCAAATTTCATTGAAATCGGACAATGTTGAATTTTCCCACCTTTTTTGGCGGCCATTTTGAAAATGTTGCTCAAGGAACAATTTAACAACACCGGTTCTGAAGTCGCAACATCAACATCTATTTGAAAACCAAATTTCATTGAAATTGGACAATGTTGAATTTTCCTGCCTTTTTTGGCAGCCATTTTGAAAATGGCAGCCAAGGAACAATTTTCAACATCAGTTTTGAAGTCGCCACAGCATGGCAAACATTTCATCAATTTACACTTAACCTTCATCTTCTATAGTTTTGGAAATAAAAGATGAAAAATACGAACATTTTAAAAACTCGGTGAAAAAAGGGCAATAATTCCTACAAGGGTTTATGGCTTTTCTTCAAAATTTCAGGGTGGGTAGATCTTGATATGCTGAACATTTTTGCAATTTACACTTGACCTCTATCTGTTACACTTTTTGAAATAAAAAATAAAAAATGCAAAAATTTTGAAAATTTAACTGAAAAAGGGCTATAACTCCGAGATGGGTTTTCAGATTTTCTTCAAAATTTGATCATCATGCCGATCATTTTTACTCCAGTCAGATTTTTTATATCTGTAACGGTTTTCGAGTTATTAGCCAAAAACTGCAATTTACCACTATGTTCTATTTTTAGCAATGGCGGCCATGTTGTTTGACCAGCAGACTAATCGAACAAAATTTTGAGAAGCCATACCCTGGTGATGATTCAAGTCAAGTTTGGTTACATTTGGCCAATCGCTTTCAGAGGAGAAGATTTTTGAAATTGTTAACGGACGGACAGACGGACGACAGACGACGGATGCATAGTGATGGCAAAAGCTCACCCTGGCATAGCCAGGTGAGCTAGAAATGGTATCTTCTATATATCAAACTTAATTTTCATACGGAGAAAGAGTACACAATAAGAAACAAGAGAAGGGGCAGTCGGAAATGACAGCTAATCCCCTCGCCCCTTTATTGAATGTTTGTCTAGTATTATAAGCACTCAAGGAAGTTGTACCATTCAAGATCTGGCTTGTTACTTAAATCTGAGCCAGTCATGCAAGAAATGTAGTGACCTTATTTCAATCAGGAGCCTCATACCCAAAGCATATGCATCTACTGATGAAAGATTAATCTTCTGCAAGTTGTAGTATCTAAAATCTAGACTGTAACACAAACTTTATCCTATGTCACTAATGCACAAAATGTAGGTCAAAGTGACTCAATTTTCATCTGGAGCTTCCTAACTTTACAAGACACCTCTACATACGAAATATTATTCCTCTATGAGTTGTAGTATCCCAGATATGGACTCTAACAAAAACTTTAACCTAAGTCATTCATGCATGAAATGTAGGTCAAAGTGACCTAATGTTTATCTGGAGCTTCCTTACTTTATAAAATGCATCTAAATATAAAATATTATTCCTCTACAAGTTGTAGTATCCCAGATCTGGACTCTTACAAAAACTTTAACCTAAGTCACTCATGCATGAAATGTAGGCCAAAGTGACCTAATTTTTATCTGGAGCTTTGTAACTGTACAAGACGCATCTACATACAGAATATTATTCCTCTACAAGTTGTAGTATCCCAGATCTGGACTCTTACAAAAGCTTTAACCTAAGTCACTCATGCATGAAATGTAGGCCAAAGTGACCTAATTTTTATCTGGAGCTTCGTAACTTTACAAGACGCATCTACATACTTAATATTATTCCTCTACAAGTTGTAGTATCCTAGATCTGGACTCTTACAAAAACTTTAACCTAAGTCACTCATGCATGAAATGTAGGTCAAAGTGACCTAATTTTTATCTGGAGCTTCGTAACTTTACAAGATGCATCTACATACAAAATACTTTGTATTATTCCTCTAACAAGTTGTAGTATCCCAGATCTGGACTCTTACAAAAACTTTAACCTGAGTCACTCATGCATGAAATGTAGGTCAAATCCACCTATTTTATACAAGATGCATCCATGGACAAAACATTGTCCATTTACGACTTGTTATTCAAAAGATATATGGTCTTAGGTTTGAACGGACGGATGAACGGACGAACGAATTGGTAAAACGCTATATCCCCTTCCCAACTTCGTTGGGCGAGGGGATAAAAATGATGAAAAGGTTTTTGTTCTTGTTTGTGCAATATTTTCATAAAATTAATGTCGTTTCAATGGATGGAAATCTTTGAATTTAGGCTTCCAAAGAATTTTCTATAAATCTATTATAAAAATTTGTTCAAAAGATGGAAGACGTAAAACATTGTTCTATTGTTTGAAATTTTTTTACAGGTAAGTTGAATAAAGTAAGGGACCGACCATTTAACTTGAAGGGGGGGGGGCTATGGTTTTTTTCTGAAAAAATATTTTGGATCTGATTTTATGTGAAAAAAATATTTTGGCTGCCAAAATGATGAAAAAAAAATTTTCTGGAGGCTTTCTGCCCCCAAAAAAATAATGTTAATTTTGAAAAAAAATATTTTGTTGATACGCCTGCAAAAAATAAATAATTTGTCTCACGCGAAGCGCGAAAAAAATTTTCTGTCCAGGAAAAAAAACCATAACCCCCCCTTTCAGGTTAAATGGTCGGTCCCTAACCGATTTTTATGAATTGAAAGTCACGTTAAGATTTTTAAGATGAAATGTAATCTATTGAAAGTCAAGTCAAGATTTTTAAGATGAAATGAAATCTATGTTTATACTTTTCAATTTTAAAACGAGGCGAACTGCAAACATGCGTTGCAAGGTAAAACAACGAGTTGTTATGGAAGTATCAGTCTTAATAAAAATTCTTCTCATGATATGAATATATTTTGAAATTTTTCAAAAGCGTACAAGTCCACGTTCTGTACGACTCCACATACAGTTACTCTATATGACCATGTCTTGCTACATGTTTTTGGACACATATAAAGGACCTTGCGCTGCACATTAAAAGTCAGTATAAATGAAAAAGAAACAGCGTGACGTTCTATGGTATATTAGTAAAGTTGCCAATATCATGTTTTATATGTCTACAAAAATAAAAACAAAACGAAATATTTATATTTCCTTTTTTTCCATAATCAAACAAAGCTACTTTTGTTCAAATATTAACTGGAAAGACAGACGAATCGAATCCGTGTTTATATCTATATCTCTCTGCATCACCCTTTTTCTTGTGGCATATACAAAAATAAAATTACGGAAGTCTACGGAGTTCCCAGTGGACTTGCACAGGTGCGACGGCCAAGATGGACTACTATTCCACAAAAATCTTTTATTTGACACTTTGTCAATTATCACTTGTTATGATTGTTAACAATTGTACCCATTCAATGTAATTTAACCTGTTAATTAATTCTGAATAACGAAAATTACCTTTTTAATCACCTCCAAGTTATGCGAATTATTTAAGATGGCCGCTCGTAATCTAGGTCAAAATTACGGCCGCTTATGCGAAAGAAAATGTAAACAAATCCAAAATATATTTACTAAATGACAATTAATATATACAGTATATTCACATATATTTTCCCTTTTCCAAAAGAAATAAAACTGTAGGATGTAAACGATTACACTTTCAACTTGACATTTAATTAATAATTGTATTTCAAGGGTTACTCCCCTTTGCACAGTAATAACTAAAATTCAATTAATTGTTATATTTTCACATTTAAAAGTTTTAGGTTAATGAAACACTTTAAAAGGTTAAAAAGGAAGGAGGTACAATCAATAAGACTCATCCCCTCCCCCCAAAAATATATATAAAACTAGAGAATGTGTCTATAAGACACAGATGCCCCGCCGAGAAATTTATCACAATATATAACCTAAGTCAATTAGGCATAAAAAATAGTACCCGGCCACTGAATCATCCGGAAGTACCATAACAGATGATTAATTTGATGAAATATCCCATTGGTACAATGTGTAATTGTTAAGAAATGGACTTAAATGCAAAATTTAACAAAAGTCACTCAAGCGTAAAATAAAGGTCAAAGCTACTTAACTGTCAATGTTTTGGGTAGTACTCATCAAGGCAATTAATTTGATGAAATATCCCATTTGTACAATGTGTAGTTGTTAAGAAATGGACTTACACACAAAATTTAACAACTGTTGAGTCACTCAAGTGCAAAATATAGGCCAAAGCTACCTAACTGTCAATGTTTTGGGTAGTACTCATCAAGGCAATTAATATGAAGAAATATCCCATTGGTACAATGTGTAGTTGTTGAGAAATGGACTTGAACGCAAAATTTTACAAAAGTCACTCAAGTGTAAAATATAGGTCAAAGCTACCTAACTGTCAATGTTTTGGGTAGTACTCATCAAGGCAATTAATTTGATGAAACATCATATTGGTATAATGAGTAGTTGTCGAGAAATGGACTTTAACACAAAATTTAACAAAAGTCACTCAAGCGTAAAATATAGGTCAAAGCCACCTAACTGTCAATGTTTTGGGTAGTACTCATCAAGGCAATTAATTTTGATGAAACATCATATTGGTATAATGCGTAGTTGTTTAGAAATGGACTTTAATGCCAAATTTAACAAAAGTCCCTCAAGCGTAAGATGTAGGTCATGGATCCCTAATTGTTGGTGAATCTGGTAGTACTAATAAAGGTGCATGTACTGATGCAATATTACCAAAATACTACAAGAGGTTGCCAATATATAGACCTAAATGCAAAACTGAACATCGGGACGGACGGACGTACGTACGTACGGACAAGGGTAAATCTATATGCCCCTTTCACTTAGTGGCAGGGCATAAAAATAGCAAATTTTGATATGGCAAATTTCTGAATCCGGGTCCGTTCGCCCTGATTCATGTTTGCCCTATTACCTGTTCGCCCTAATACCCGTTCACCCTGGGTCCATTCGCCCTAATACCTATTCGTTATAATATGTTTTAACAAAATTATTGGGAATAAACATGTAATAAAGCAGAAATAGTAATTTCTTCACACAATTTATAAGAAAAGAAAAAAAAAAAAAAAAAAAACAAGAAGAGTATTGGTAGTGCAATCTGACTGGTGGATGATGTTACCTAAAAGGGAAATTTGTTGGCATTTTTTTTAACCAGCCTAAACATTATTCAACCGTAGGAACCCTTCGCCAGGAACACTGCTTACTAGGGGTGATTATATGGTAAGAACTTAATATAACCATCAGGACGGCAAAGTATCGAAGAACGCTTTCATTGTTGTTCTTCATCTTGAAGTCACCAAGTCTTTTTTTTGGCAAGTTTATTTCTCTTAGTGTGATTTGAAAGTAAAATAAGTGTCCTTTTATGTTTACACATATCCAAGCTGATTATCAATATTATAAATCCATCAAAGACAATTAATGGCAAATCGGTAAAATTAAAAGACTAAATAATTATACCTGATCAACATTTAATGACATGTAATTATAGATATAGAAGTGCATTTTCTAAGTCTAGATGTGGTGTTGCACCACTGAGGATCAAGACTGGTCGATATGAGGGTAAAGCTATTGAGGAAAGGAAATGTTTTTATTGTAATAATTCATCTTATATTGAAGACGAGAGGCATGTTGTAATGTATTGCCCTTTATATGCAGATTTGAGAATGAATTTATTTCAAGAAATTGAAAAGAAAAATTAAGTTTTAATAATTTATCTGATGAGGAAAAATTTAGATGGGCGTGGATATAATACAGGTGTAGACAAAGTACTTTAAGCGTAGACATATGAGTATGAACACAATGATATAATCCTAAAAAAATAACTTTTCAAATGAAAATACTTTCAAAATCAGAAAAAAATAAAATTTACCCAGTTGAAGTCAAATTATCTCCCCTTCCTGGCCTCAAACAATAATTATATTCCTTCTTGCACATCTTAATATAGTGTCTTTCCTTTGTGCAAAGTTTCAACAAAATTTTTCAGGTGGTCTAAGAGGAGTTGCACTTGGGAGGTATTCTGTGCAGACAGAATCAATAAAAAATCGAAGTCCAATTATCTTCCGTTCCTGGCTTTCAAAAATATTTATATTCCTTCATGCACATCTCCATATAGTGTCCTTCCTTTGTGTAAAGTTTCATCAAAATCCTGAAAGTGGTTTGAGAGGAGTTGTGCTTACATGAAGTGTGGACAGACATACAGACAGGCATCAGCGTCGTTGTCAACATTTATTTTAACCCTGTGGTTAAAGTTGTCTATCAATATCTTCATCAAATCTTTATGGAATCATTTGAAATTTGGACAGAAGCAAGAAAATGGTCTGAAAATTATCTCTAGCTGAAAAATTGCTAATTTTTTTTTTCTATTTTTTTCGTATTTTTCCGTATTTGGACTTAGTTTTTTTGAGCAGGAAATTTATTTTAACCCTGTAGTTAAAATTTAATTTATTTTAACCCTGTAGTTAAAATTTAACCCTGTAGTTAAAATTTTTTGGAAGTCAAATAAAATTATCAAATCTTATTGGAATTTCACAAAAAGTGGTCAAAAGATAGATGATGATCAGAAAATTACCCTAAGCTGAAAAAAATTGGAATTTTTTTTTTATAGTTTTTCTGTATTTTTTCCAAATTTATTTTTTTGCTAAAAAATTTCAATTTTAATTTCTAAGAAGTAGAAAAGAGTCTTTGAATCTTATTAAAATCACATTAAAATTGACATTTTTGCATAAAGCATAAAATTAGCAGATGTGTAACAGGCTGTTGGAATTTTGATTCCGGTTCCAACTTTGGTAAATTTCCTGAAAGTGTCAAAGACCAATCATTTTTGAAATTTTTGCATCCAATTTCAAATTTTAACAATGTTTAGTATCATGCATAACTTTCAACACTAAAGAATTGAATAACATGGTTCCAACTTTGGTAAATTTCCTGAAACTCTCAAAGACAAGCTATTTTAAGAAATTCTTCTTAGCAACAATGCTTTCCTAATAAATTTGAATCAAATAAACATTTTCATTAATAAAATTGCAAAAGTTTTTTATTTGTATTTCGGTTAACCATCCTGGAACTCTCAAAGACCAGTTATTTTTTGGAATTCTACCTAGCACCATAACTTTTTCAGTTCCTTTCACTTATAATGATCATTTTCAAAAGTCAATTTGCAAAAATCTTTTGATTCTTATTTTGGTAAATTTCCAGAAACTCTCAAAGAGCTGTAATGTTTTTGGAATTCTACCTAACAACCATAACTTTTTCAGTTCCTTTCACTTATAATGATCATTTTCAAAAGTCAAATTGCAATAAAGGGCTACGCTGAGCACAGCATGATATGACTGCAGCATGTCGAACACTGAAATTTTAACAAGTGTAATTCAAAATGAATAAGGACACAGTAAACAGTTTGAGACAGTAATAAAATGAACACAATAAAGAGCTTGACCCAGTGAATAGCTGCACACAAACTAAGGAAAATAAAAATTAGCCCTTATAATTCCTTATATACCGGTATATCGGAAATGGTAGGAGGTATGTCAAATTGGTAAACATACTACTTTAACTATAGGATAAGTGAATAAGAAGAAAGGAACCCCATTAAAATCCAATAAAACATAAAAGATTTTACATATTTTGAAAATTTCAGCCCCTTTGACCCCTTACAGCTAAGAAACGGTAAGAGCTACACAAAATCTTATGACATATTACCAAATGTTTACAAGAAGAGGACTCCAAAACAAACAAAAAAATCAAATGAAATCTGATGAAAAATAAAGATTTCACTTATTTCGAAAAATTGCAATTTTGTCCCCTTTGACCCCCTTGTAGCTCAGAAACAGTAAGAGCTATGCCAAATCAATTCGCATATTCGGGAAAGCTTATATCAAGAGGAATCCAAAGAAAAAAAATCCCATCCAAATCTGACGAAAATAAAAATGTTAGGTAATCTGCAAATTTGCAATTTTGTCCCCATTTGCCCTCATAGCTAAAAAAAATAAAGGAACAAGCTTTCAAAAATCTGATGGTGCAGTTTTTTGTTTATTTTCAAAAAGAATCCATTGCAAAAAGCTGCATCAAAATTGGACTAAAATTTAAAAAATGAAATTTTTGAAAATCGCCCCTTTTGGGCCCTGATTTATCTCTTGAACCGTCAAGCCTTGTAAAATCCGTTGACAAACGCTAATAGGAAATTTAATTAGAAACACACTGAAAGTCCAATAAATAATAAATATTCTACAGCCAAATATGTGAGAACAACCAATTTTGACCTTTTTGGTCCCTTTTTTAAAAACGGCAGGGGCTAAAATAACCAAAACCCACCACAGCCTTCCTTTTGTGCCAAAGAACACTGTAGTGAAATTTTATTAGGATTGGTCGACTAGAACTTAAGTTATTGACCAAAAACAAAAGTGTCTACAGACGACGACAACAACAATGAGGACAATGACAGCCCCATACCATTATACGACCTCAAATTTTTTGCGGTCGTATAAAAATCTTTGATTCTTATTTTGATAAATTTCCAGAAACTCTCAAAGAGCTGTTATTTTTTGGAATTCTACCTAGCAACTAGTGGTGTTCAATCGGATAAAAATACCAATTGGTTATCTATCATAATAGGTTAGGCTTAACCGACCGATTATTGGTCATTATTGGTTATCCTGCAATTCCTCCTTTAATTTTGCTTTAGAACGTTTGAATGTGTCTTTAGTATGAAGTGCTTGCTTTTCATTGGAACTAATGAATATATTCTTATATTGTAAATGGTTTAGTTTGTAATGTGAAATTTGTACATACAAAATTAATAAATGTACATAATAAAGCATTAGTTCCTTTGCTTAATTTGGATAACCACTGACTTTCCCCCATAAACCCATGGACTACCTGAAGACTTTTTTGACCAAGTTTGGTTCTAACTGGCCTATTAGTTTTTCAATTGGGAACTCCAGATCTTTGAAATTGTTCCAATAGAATCCAGTATTAAGAAATGATTCACTGGCAGCCATTTTTATAGAATAAAAGCTTGCTAGACATATTATAAAATGAGTCTATCTGAGGTGCAATTTGACCAAGTTTTGTTGCAATAGTACTGATAGTTTCAGAAAAAAGGATTAAAAAATATGTTCCTATAAAGTCTCATGTAACTGTTAAGCTTTGATTTTTCTCATGTGCCTTTTTATCAAAGATTCACATCTTGTTTACAAAGTTTTACTGAAAAAGTGTGAAATGACAGATATATAAACCTATACCTCTTTGGAATCCTTGGAACATATTCTTTAAATTGCATAGATGTCTGTGTCATTCTGACAATATAAATGTACTGTATGTTTCCATGGAAACATTTGCAAAAGTTGAAAAAATTACCCGAAAATTTGCAAAAACAGTGCCAATACACAAGTCCCCCCTCGTCGTATACGTTATGAACCAGCATAGCCACTATGCTAGCCTGAAAGCCCAGTCATAAACAGTTTGGATTAAGCAATAAAAATGAATATCATTAAGGATTACTTTTCCAGATAAAATACACTGAACACTTACATCCATTTTTGCACCATTTGTAGAACATGCTATTTATCTGTGTGTCATGTGACCAAAACAAAACAGCTAATAACCTACTGTAATGAATAAATTCACTTTTTAGTTCGCCTCAATGAAGTTGAGGGGGACTATTGGAGTATCCCTGGCATCCGAGTCTACGTCCCCGTCCGCATCCGTGTCCACATTTAGGTGTATATCTCAGCGTCTCAGCAACTATGCATGGTAGGGTCATCAAACTTTACATGCAGGTGCATCTTGGGTTGACTCACAGCCTCCAAGAAAATTATATTTTCTGCTTGAATGACTTACATTCAAGTTACGTCTGAGTTCAGATCTCAGTCACTATACATGGTAGGATCATGAACCTTGCATATGCATGCATCTCTGATGGTAGGTCAGCATCAAGGCAAACTTAGGTCACTTTGACCTATATTTTCCGCTTGAATGACTTACATTCAAGTTTACGTCTGAGTTCAGGTCTCAGTAACTATACATGGTAGGATCATGAACCTTGCATATGCATGCATCTCTGATGGTAGGTCAGCATCCAGGCAAAATTAGGTAACTTTGACCTATATTTTCCGCTTGAATGACTTACATTCAAGTTTACGTCCCAGTTCAGATGTCAGTCACTATACATGGTAGGATCATGTGACCATGCATATGCATGCATCTCTGATGGTAGGTCAGCATCCAGACAAAATTAGGTCACTTTGACCTACATTTTCCACTTGAATGACTTACATTCAAGTTTATGTTCGAGTTCAGATCTCAGTCACTATACATGATATGATCATGTTACCTTGCATATGCATGTGTCTGTGATGATAGGTCTGCATCCAGGCAAAATTAGGTCATTTGACCTATATTTTCCGCTTGATTAACTTACATCCAGATATATTGAAGAGTTAAGATCTCGGTCACTATACATGTTGGGATCATGTAAACTTGCTTAGCTTAAATTGCATCTGTGATAGTAGGTCAGCATCCAGGCAAAATAAGGTTACTCTCACAATGTGCCATAACAAGGCGAACTTTGTAATCACTGATTCCCTATGTTTATTGATTTGTTTTTTACATTTACTATCATTCTAACAAAATAAAGTTCACATAATTCCACCATTACAATAATGACATTTCATCAACCATATCATAAGCATGCACAAATTTTTGACACACTCTTTAACCAAGCATTTGAGGCACTAAAAAGGGTATCTGAGACCTAAGGTCTGATGTTAAACTTGAATGCTCCCTGCGGGTGGCTATCTTGTTTCTGGTATAGATTTTTTGTACAAGGGATAACCCAAGGAATACTGTAACATATTCCAGTTCCATTTGGGCAAGCAGTTTGTGAGAAGAAGATCTTTTAATATGTGTCCCATAGGCTCCAGTGTTAAATTATGTTCCCTTCTAGCAGCATCTTTGAACCCCAAAAGTGGCATCTTTGAATCCAAAATCAAAGTTTTATATAGGGACCACCCAAGGACTGTTGTAACCAAGTTCCAATTGGCCTAGTATTTTCAAAGGAAAAATCTTTAAATTAAAATGTTCATGACGGACAGACAAAGAAGTACAATGGACAGATGATGGAAAGACTAGGGAATGACAGACATATGACGGATGCAGTACATCCTGGGTTTAGCAAGCTGAGCTGAAACTGATCAGGGAGGGCAAGTTTTCAAATGTATTAACTTTTCATGGCCTTCCTATTTTTTCTTTAAAGGTCACATGTACTTTTAGTTAACCGATTATCAATGGATTGAAGAAAATCTCTATCGATTAATCTCATCTGGATAGTCATCCAACCAATTTGAGACATTTTCCGATCATTGGAACACCACTACTAGCCACCATATCTTTTTCAATTCTTTACATTTATAATTATCATTTTCTAAAGGCAAAATAGCAAAAATCTTGGATTCTTATTTTGGTAAATTTTCTGCAACTCTCAAAACCTCTTATTTTTCAGAATTCTACCTAGCAACCATACCTTTTTCAATTCCTTACAGTATGAATAATTATTTTCAAAAGTGAAATTTCAAAAATCCTGGATTCCAGTTTCGGTAAATTTCATGAAACCCTAAAAGACCAGTTATTTTTGGGAATTCTACTTAGCAACCATACTTATTTGCAAATATTTCATTGAAACCAGTCATTGTTCAGACATTTGATTCCAATTTTAGTATGAAAATCTCAAAGACCAATTTTTTCGAATCCTACCTAGCAACCTCATCTAATTATAGGCCAATTGATAATGACAATGTACTAAGCAGGCGAGACATTAGGTTCCATGGAACCTTTACAAAATGTTTTATATCATACCCTGATGTGTATTTACACAAATTTAATAACAATAATATAAAACGATCCTTCACAGAAAAGAAACTTTAACCTGTAGGTATAAACCTCATATATTATCCTCCTTTTTTTCCATAATCAGCAAAGCATGAAGTTTGTTGCAGGGATAAATCTATATTGCATTTATATGAAGTTTAATTATAAAGCATACATCCTTCACAGAAAAGAAACTTAAACCTGTGGGTAAACCACATATACTATCCCCCTTTTTTCTGTGAACAATGAAGCTTTTTTAAGTTGGTTCCATGGATAAATATTTGTTATGATTTTTGTAAAATTATTCCCCAATGTGTATTTATATTAATTCTAAGATAATAGCATACATCTTTACAGAAAAAAAACTAAAAATCTGTTGGAATCTAAATAAAATAGGGCTGGGGGACAGACAAACAGTGGGACAGACCCAGACACTATATGCCCCTAATACTGTATAAAAATCACATGCCATGGTATGATACAACAGAGGAACAATCAGTTTTGCCTGTTTTTTTTTCCTTTATTACACTGAAAATTGAAAGCTATATATTTATTTCTCTTTTCAATAAACACTCTGAAACCACTGGCTAAATCAAAACCAAACTTGGCCATAAATAGTATTTTAAAAAAGAAGTTTTCAAGTTGGGTGTTAGGCTACAATAAAAAAAAAATCCTAAATTCTCATCCTCTTCTGCCCTGATTTTTTATGGCTCCCATTAAATGTTTTAGCTAATTTCTTTAGATTTTTTAGGAATTTTTGCTAAATATTCTAAAACAAAAGAAAATAACATTCATCCACCACCCAGCACCACTATCTAAAAATTAAGATGAAAATTAATATAGGATTTTTTTATTGTGGCCTTACATAAGATGGCCCCAGCTTGAACATAAACTAACATAAATATCAGTTCTACAGCTATATTGTAATGGTCAGTTCTACAGCTATATTGTAATGGTCAGTTCTACAGCTATATTGTAATGGTCAGTTCTACAGCTATATTGTAGTGGTCAGTTCTACAGCTATATTGTAATGGACAGTTCTACAGCTATATTGTAATGGTCAGTTCTACAGCTTTATTGTAATGGTCAGTTCTATAGCTATATTGTAATGGTCAGTTCTACAGCTATATTGTCATGGTTGTATGTTGTATTGCCTACTGGTACCTTTGTCGGGTAAAAGATGACAGCGTTAGTAACAGTACAGAGACGAACAAAGAGTATTCGGTCACTCTCATTTTTCACTATATGCAAAATCACATTTTTAAAAAAAAATTTTATGAAGCCATTTCTTATCTGAATTTGTTAAAATTGCACCATAAAATAGAAAAATTCATCAATTTTCATTGTTTATTTGGATATAATTTTCTTATTTGACATTTTAGAGAACGAATGATTTAAACACGAAGTAAATATATGACAACATATTTTTACTTCAACATATAAGGATTTTCAACAACAAAAATTTTACTTTCTATTTAAATAATTTAAGCTTGAAAACTGCAACTTATTATGGCAGATTTCCTGGCTCAATAACTTATTATATTTGCAATTCTTCAATGCACATACCAATATTCCTCAAGTAACACCTATCTTTGAGAATTCTTTTGTATACCAATTTGTCATTACTGGAGTATCAAGGTAAACCCCTTCAGGCAGTATACCACAGAATTTCTATAGAATCTTGATTGGTTGATTGGCAAATAAAAGACAGGAGTTTAGAAGGACTTGTTATATGTGTTACTTTAAGAATATTGGTATGTTCATTGAAGAATTGCAAATATAATACGTTAAAGAGCCAGGAAACCCGCCATAAAATAATTTAAAATTATCCTCTAAAACTGCATGAAATTATCTAATTAACAGTGAAAACTATATCAAAATGGGATTAGAAAATGGTTTCACAATAATTTTTTGAAACTAGAGAATGTCGAAACTGGCGTTGTCGGAAGGGCCCCGCAATTTGGATCCTGAAACTCTGGGCAAAAGTAAAAATCAGATAAGTGTGGATTCAAATTCTGTTTGACCCACTAATGTGTTGATACAGTAATTTGCTGGATACAGTGAGTTCTTGAAGTTTTACCAAACTATACCATTTCTTAGCTTCAGACTAAATATCAAGTCATTTAAAGTTAAAAATCAAAGTATCAGCAAAACAGAAAGTAATTCAGTGACAAACCTAAAAGTCACTCACACAATACAAATCATCATTTCCAAACTTAAGACCAAATTTCAAACCATTCCCTACTGTAGAAGCCAAGAAATCTGTGATGAAAATTTTGTTGATAGTAAAAAAAGTCAAAGTATCTGCAAACAGGAAGTGGATGCCTGACAATGATGAAAATTGCTTACACAATACAACTCATTATTATCAAGCTTCAGACCAAATTTTAAATCATTCCCTATTGTAGAAGCCAAGAAATCTGTAACGAAAATTTCGTTTATAGAAAAAAAATCAAAGTATCGTCAAACAGGAAGTGGATATCTGTCAAACTTGAAAATTGCTTACAATATAAAACAAGTTATCATTTCCAAGCACCAGGCCAAATTTCAAATCATTCCCTATTGTAGAAGCCAAGAAATCTGTGACGAAAAATTTGTTAAAAGTAAAAAAAATCAAAGTATCTGCAAACAGGAAGTGGAAGTCTGACAAACTTGAAATCGCTTACACCAAACAACCCATCATTTCCAAGCTTAAGACCAAATTTCAAATCATTCCCACTTATACAAGCCAAGAAATCTTTGACGAAAATTCCGTTCATAGAAAAGAAATCAAAGTATCGGCAAACAAGAAGTGAATACCAGACAAACTTGAAAATTGCTAAAACAATACAAGTCATCATTTCCAAGCTCCAGACCAAATTTCAAATCATTCTCTATTGCAGAAGCCAAGAAATCTGTGACTAAAAATTTTTTTAAAGTAAAAAAATCAAAGTATCGGCAAACAGGAAGTGGAAGTCCGACAAACTTGAAATCGCTTACACGATACAACTCATCATTTCCAAGCTTCAGATCAAATTTCAAATCATTCCCACTTATACAAGCCAAGAAATCTTTGACGAACGCACAGACAGAATGGACGGACAGACAAAGTGAAAACCATAGGGCACCCGCATCTCGATGCGGGGCCCTAAAAATGTTTTAAACACAATGACCAAGGCAAAGTTTGAAATTGGTCCAGTGGTTTCAGATGAGAAGATTTTTGTATAAACTTTACAATGGACAGACAGGAGACTGACGGACAATGGATGCCAATTAAGTGATGGCAAAAGATCACCATGGCATAGCTAGGTGACCTAAAATGAAATCAAAATTCAATGTCAACGCAGTCTGGTCGAGGTCATTATTTTTAAGATATCATAGTTGTCATAAATATGCAGTATGATCTTTTCACTTATCCAAATTTTTCTTGTAAGCTTGGTTAAATCATCCCAAAATTTGAAAGGAAAAGTAAGGATATTTATCAAGGTAGATAAGCAAGTTCACACAAAACATCACATTGACAGAGACAGAATAGTAATAGAATTTGAATGTTTAACTATGGTAATTAATGGTGTGTTGATTGATTTAGTAAGCAATTTTTATCCAGTAAAAAGTATTAGATGGATACTCATCAAATGATTTTAATTAAAATCTTTGGATATAAATCAAAGAATTGTTTTCTCATTTTCTACCTGTAATACCGTCCATCAATTACCTTGTGAATGTGATTGATAATGTCCAGGTGAGTACAATTCTGTAGGTGTTTTCCGTTGATACTGATGATCTCATCTCCGATCTCCAGCTCTGATTTGTTTGCAGGTGACCCTAGGGAAATAAAATGATATTTATAATTCAATAATAAATGACAGACAATTTGTCACATCAGACACTGCACCTAAAACTCCATTCAAATTCAACCTGCAAGTCATAATAAAATGAAGATTTTTCATAATACTTGTTTGCTTACCCGACAGTTTTTACATTGGTGTCTTTTTATATTGACAAATTTCCAATTTGATCACTACATCAGATAAATGGATTTTATTTCATATGATCAAATTGTTTCTCAGTGTGATGAAGAAATATGACAGTCCTATTTAAGGATCAAGAGCATTTTTGGGGAAGGGATTAAAAGTTTTGTTTTATAACTATTCTTGCAGTAATTTTAGTATCTTGCTATCAGATTTGTTTTCCATTTAAAAACATCAAAGGAGCATAACTGAACATGTTGCACAAGATGCTTATTAATCAGAATTCACTGAAAAGTCCTAAAAAAATATAAAAACTAAAAGTTAAACTATGGTTCCAATATGGCCAGTGGTTTAAGGTGAAAAGACGAGCTAAGGCGTCTTGAACTTACTATGAGATAGGAGTGTTTGCTCTTTGTTGAAGGCCTCATGGTGACTTCAAGGTGTAGAACAACAATGAAAACATTGTTCCATTTGCTTAGTATTTACCATGTATTTATAGGGATTTTTCCCCCATGTTATTGTACATTAACTCCATATCCCTTTATTTGTTCATTTACAGTGGGGTTTGTCTCTCGTGCAGTGTGGAGTCTATTAAAAGATTCCATGTCCTTGAGATGTATGCTCTTTATTTTGTCAGTACTTGTTCATGTGAGAATTGTTTTGTAAAAAACCACATCTCCAAATTTTACTTGCCAGGTTTTCTTACAATCAACTCGATGAGTGCCCTTTGATTGTTTATATGTTGTATTGTCTATTGCTCCCTTAGTCGAGCAAAGGATGACAGTGTTTGTAAGAGAAGTTTGCCATGATATATTACCGGTATGCTTGATGACAACCCCTCCATGGCAAGAGGGAATACATGAGTGTGGCGTTGTTTAACATTCCACTCAAACCAGTGCTAGGGGCCGTCTTGAACTTACTATGAGGTAGGAGAGATTGCTATTTGTTGAAGGCCTCATGGTGACTTCAAGATGAAGAACAACAATGAAAGTGTTGGTCCATTTGCTTAATCTTACCATGTATTTATAGGGATTTTGTCCCATGTACATTTACTACATATCCCTTTATTTGTTCCTTTAATAATGTTTCAATTGGGTCATATGGTAAACTATGTTTCCTGCTGGCAGCAATCGTGTGTAAAGTCTGAATTTGAAAACTACCTATATATGAAGACTTTTGTTGACAGTTTGACTCCCATTGGCTTAATGCTAAAAAATGTTCCCTGCTGGCAGCCATGAAAATCACTTCTTTGCAGGGGATCAAACAAGGACTATAATGGCTCAATTGGCTCAACAGTTTCAGAGGAGAAGATTTTTAATATGTTTTCCCAAAGGGTCCAAAGTAAAACTATGTTCCCTGCTGGCTGCCATCTTGAATATAGTGTGGACCCGAATAAAAACATCTTTACTTTTGGGGACAACCCAAGGACTATCGAGGCTAAGTTTTTTTAGTATTGGCTCAGCAGTTTCAAAGAATATCTTTGAACATGTGCTTTTCCTATAGGGTCCAATGTTAAATATATGTTCCCAGCTGGTAATTGCCATCTTGGATATATAAGTGCTGCCTGAAAAACACCTTTTTGCAGGGGACCATGCAAACAAAGACTGCTGGGGCCAAGATTGATTCCAACTGGCTCAGCAGTTTCAGAAGACAATTCAATATTTGAAAAGTTTCCATAAAGTTCAATGTTAAATAATTATCCCATGGTCATCTTGGATAAAGCTCCGATCAGACCTGAAAATCACCTTCTATGCAGAGGACCACCCAGGAACTATTGTGGCCATTTTTTCCTAAACTGGCTGAACAGTTTCAGAGAAAAAGAATGTGCTTTCCAAAAGAGTCCATCACTGGCAGACATCTTAAATATAGCATGGACCTGAAAAAAAAAACATTTTTTTCAGCAGGGGACCACCCATGGACTATTGTGAAAAAGTTTGGTTCCAATTGGCTCGGTGAGATTCTGACCTATTTTTCCAGTTGATGGCCATCTTGGATATAACATGGACCTGAAAAAAACCTCTTTCCATTGGACCATCAAAGGACTACTGTGGCAAAGTTTTATTCCAACTGGCTCAGCAGTTTCAGAGAACATCTTTGAATGTGTTGTCCTATGGGGTCCCATGTTAAAAAAATGCAGAGGTGTTCCGTGGAACACATGTGTCGCCTGCACTATATTGTGTTGTTCTATAATGACAAAGTCCAATGATGATCAGAAAAAATCAAAAATCATTAAAATCTAAATGCATGGTGCACATCTGCAATATATATTGAAGCATTCCTGCAAGTTTGGTTGGAAAGGACAAAGCAGTCTAGGAGGAGTTGCGGATAAACGAGGTATACCCTATGACTTCAATAAGCTAAAATGACAAAGTTCAAACATAGCTATAAAATCTGAAAAAATCTAAATTAATCAAAAACTAAAAGTATGGTGCACATCTGCAATATATATTGAAGCATTCCTGCAAGTTTGATTGGAAAGGATCAAGCGGTCTAGGAGGAGTTGGGGATAATGGAGGTATACCCTGTGACTCCAATAAGCTAAAATAAGATAGCTAAAGAATCTGAAAAAAATAAACAAAAAACAAAATGCAAGGTGCACATCTGCAATATATATTGAAGCATTCTTGCAAGTTTGGTTGGAAAGTACCAAGCGGTCTATCATCAGGAGTTGTGGATAATGGAGGTCTACACCTCCAATGAGCTAAAATGACAAAAATGACAGAGTACAAAACATAGCTAGAAAATCTGAAAAAAATCATAATTAATCAAAAACTAAATGCAAGGTGCACATCTGCAATATATATTGAAGCATTCCTACAAGTTTGATTTGAAAGGACCAAGCGGTCAGGAGGAGTTGCGGATAATGGAGGTACACCATTTGACTCAAATAAGCTAAAATGACAAAGTC
>MJUU01067331.1:132962-154283 GCA_002080025.1 Modiolus philippinarum | reverse complement strand
CCCCCCCCCCAAAAAAAAAAAAAAAACTTTGTTTTTGGGGTTTAAAAAAAAAAGTGATTTTGATAATAGCATTTTGTGAATAAAATGTGAAACTGTAAATTACATACGTCATTTTGTTAAAAAATATGTCAAAAATATTGTTTGAATTAGAGCATAGCTTTGTTTCCAAAGTGATCAAGAGAGTCATATTTGAATTGTACATAATCTGATTCAATTTACTACACTATTATCCCCATCATACTAAAACAGGGATGAGTCTAGTCTGCATTATGATTACTACACATTTTTAAGAATAAATGTAATGGCAATTCATTGATCTTCATAACATGGAGACAGAGTCATCTGTGTTTCTTACATTAGTGTAACAATACAAAACTATATGTATCTGAGGTTGACAATTTCTGACTTTGTATACAGATTTATAATGGTGGAAACTTAAAGAAAATACATTTCCATAAGGTAACTGAAGGAGTAATATCATCTGCCAAAAGTAATTTTTAATTTTTCTTGTTAGATTTTGATCCATTATAGGTTGCTTAACAAACAAAAAAAACAAGTGTTTTATAGAAGATAGAAATAATAGCTTTGCTTTCTAACTTCCTTTTTCTGTTGAAAAGAGACAATAGTTTTGCTTTCTACTACAGTGCATTTGACATACAATTACAGCTTAACTAGTTAATGGAAGATCATGGAACCCATCCATTAAAAAAACATCAGAGCTGATCTATTTTCTTTACAAAAAAATCAAACTGAGATTATATATGTCTCTTAATGGCCTTGAGGGCAACAATGTTATATTCTTATATTTTTCTGGAAGATTTTTTGGGTTAAAATCAATAAAATGAGCAATGGATGGATGCTAGTTTTATGACAACAGATCATTTCATGAAATCTGCGCCCCAAAAAAGGCATAGGAGCACATGTGCAAAATTCTGGACAGCAGTTATAGTGACAGGGTCTATAAGTCATCCAGAATTGAACCAGATGAGAACAAGAAACGGATGTCGACACGTCATCAAACAGGGTTTTCCTTCTTTCTTAGTGAAAGTAGAATAACTGAATATGTGCAAAGCCTTATTGACGGATACCCACTCTCACTAATGAAAAGGATTTCCCAGGTCTTGTCTCAAGAAACCACAAGCATATGGTCAAAAATTCAAAACACCTATCAATTCCTAATTTCAAAGGGGCATAACTCCTGGAAAAATTGCATGATGAAAAACCCCTGACAATATGCACATCTACATATAATGTCCTTGCTACATACAAAGTTTCATGAAATTCTGTTGAACAGTTACAGAGGAGTTGTGCTTTCAAGCATATGGTCAAAATTCCTATAAATTTATAAGTTCAAAGTGGCATTACTCCTGGAAAAATTACACGATGAAAAATCTCTGACAATATACACATCTACATATGATGTCCTTCCTACAAACAAAGTTTCGTGAATTTCTGTTGAACAGTTAAAGTGGAGTTGAACTTACAAACATATGGTCAAAATACCTTTAAATTTCTTAGTTCAAAGAGAGATAACTACTGGAAAATTGCATGATGAAAAATCCCCGACAATATGCACATCTACATATGATGTCCTTTCTTCATACAAAGTTTCATGAAATTCTGTTGAACAGTTTCAGAGGAGTTACACTTACAAGCATATGGCCAAAATACCTTTAAATTTCTTACTTCAAAAGGAGATAACTACTGGAAAATTGCATGATGAAAAATCCCCGACAATATGCACATCTACATGTACATATGATGTCCTTGCTACATACAATGTTTCATGAAATTCTGTTGAACAGTTACATAGGAGTTGTGCTTGCAAGCATACGGTCGAAACACCTATACACTTCTAAGTTCAAAGGAGCATAACTCCTGGAAAAATTGCATGATGAAAAATTCCTGACAACATTCACATCTACATATGATATGTCCTTGCTACATACAAAGTTTCATGAAATTCTGTTGAACAGTTTCAGAGGAGTTGTGCTTGCAAGCATATGGTCAAAATACCTATAAATTTCTTAGATCAAAGATAGATAACTCATGAAAAAATTGCACGATGAAAAATCCTTCACAATATGGACATCTACATATGATATGTCCTTGCTACATACAAAGTTTCATGAAATTCTGTTGAACAGTTTCAGAGGAGTTGCGCTTAAAAGATCTGTCAGCCGCCTGCCAGCCCAACCACCCAACCATTGTACATCACCATTTCAATAACAGGATTTTCCGACAGGAAAATCTGGTTTAATTCATAAAAGTTCCGCGGAACCAGTGTCTTGCCTGCTCACTACACTGTCATTACAATTTGTCCTACGTTAAGATGTGGTTGCTTAAAATTTTAAGAAACAGCTGGTCTTTTAGAGTAACAGGAAACTTACCAAAATTGGAAAAAATATTTTTGAAATCTAACCATTGAAAATGTTTTTTTTTACTATCATTCATCCAAAAGCATGGTTGCTGTCAAGAATTAATAAAAAAAAAACTAGAGGCTCGGGGACTAAGCCTGTATCGCTCACCTGACAAAACTCTTCTATGCTATGCATGACCAAAAATGATATGTTTTTTACCAATGGGGTATACGTAGGGTGTTTAGGTATGTTCTCAATTAGCACCCATGTGTTTTGTCTGATCCTATTGAAATGAGTAATAACGACCTTCTATACATTTAGTATAATTTGCTTTAATTGTTTTGAGAGAAGATGATGAAAAGGATGGTTTTCTTATACTGGGCTCCAATGGTAAGCTATGTTCTGCACAATGTTTTTTGTCGGGTTGAAATGAAATGTGCAATTTTTGTAAAGTACCTTCAGTCATCATTCCTGTAAAGTTAGGTTAAATTTGCTTCAGTGGTTTCAGAAGAGTAGATGAAAATGTGATTTTCCTATAGGGTCCAATGATAATCTATGCTCAGTGCTGGCAGCAATGTTTTATAACGGATTGTAATGAAATGAGCAATCTTTGTTAAGTACCTTCTATTCATCCTTCCTGTAAAGTTTGGAATTTGCTTCTGCAGTTTCAAAGGAAAAGATGAAAATGAATCGGAACAAAATGAGCAATCATTGTAAAGGACCTTCCATTCATCATTCCTTTAAAGTTTGGTTGAATTTACTTCACTTAATTCAGAGAAGAAGATGAAAATGTGATTTTCCCATAGGGTCCTTTGTTAAACCATGTTCCGTGCTGGCAGCCATGTTTTTTGTCTGATCAGAATGAAATCAGCAATCTTTGTTACGGACCTTTAGGTTATCATTCCTGTAAAGTTTGGTTCAATTGGCTTCAGCCGTTTCAGAGCAGAAGATAAAAATATGATTTCTCCAATAGGGTCCAATGTTAAACCTAAGTTCTGCACTGGAGGCCATGTTTTTTTATTGATTGAAACAAAATGGGCAACCTTTGTAAAGGACCTTCAAAACATCATTCCTGTAAAGTTTGGTTGAATTTGCTTCAGTGGTTTCAGAGGAATAGATGAAAATGTGATTTATCCATAGGGTCCTATGTTAAACCATGTTCCGTGCTGGTGACCATGTTTTTCGTTGGATCGTAACGAAATGAGCCATCTTTGTTAAGGATCTTAAGTACATCACTGTAAAGTTTGCTTCAATTGGCTTCAGCTGTTTCAGAGCAGAAGATGAAAATATGATTTTTCCCATAGGGTCCAATGTTAAACTTAAGTTCCGCGCTGGCGGTCATGTTTTTTTATCTGATTGGAAGGAAATGAGCAATCTTTGTAAAGGACCTTCCATACATCATTCCTGTAAAGTTTGATTGAATTTGCTTCTGTTATTTCAGAGGAGTAGATGAACATAGAAAGCAGGCACAGCCTGCAAAGCTCATCTCGTTGCACAGCATTGTCACAAATAAAACATGTCAGTTAACAGGAACTGACTATAATTATTTTGCTAACAGATTTATTCATATGTAAAATTAATGTCCCAGACTGCATTCAAAGCATTCATTGCAGCTGTCATCCCAAAATGCATCATGCCTACCAATATTGTTAATGTGGGGCATGTCAGTAAGTGGGAATGATTTTTAATCATTCTACCTAACTAAGTCACTCATGCATAAAATATCGGTCAAAGACAGCAGCCGAAGCATGCACTGTAGATATCATTCCAAAATGCATCATACATACAAATATGGTTGATGTGGGGCATATCGGTAAGCGGGAATGGACTTAAACCATTCTACCTAACCAAGTCGCTCATGCGTAAAATGTAGGTCAGAGACAGCATCCGAAGCATGCATTGTTGTTGTCATCCCAAAATGCATCACACATAACAGTATGGTCCATGTGGGCCATGTCAGTAAGCGGGAATGGACTTTAACCATTCTACCTAACCAAGTCGCTCATGTGTAAAATGTAGGTCAGAGATAGCATCCGAAGCATGCATTGTTGTTGTCTTCCCAAAATGCATCATACATACAAAAATGGTTGATTTGAGGCATATCAATAAGCAGCAATGGACTTTAACCATTCTACCTAACAAAGTCGTTCATGCGTAAAATGTAGGTCAGAGACAGCATCCGAAGCATGCATTGTTGTTGTCATCCCAAAATGCATCAAACATAACAGTATGGTCGATGTGGGCCATGTCATCAAGCTGGAATGGACTTTAACCATTCTACCTAACCAAGTCGCTCATGCGTAAAATGTAGGTCAGAGACAGCATCCGAAGCATGCATTGTTGTTGTCATCCCAAAATGCATCACACATAACAGTATGGTTGATGTTGGCCATGTCATCAAGCGGGAATGGACTTTAACCATTCTACCTAACCAAGTCGCTCATGCGTAAAATGTAGGTCAGAGGCAGCATCCGAAGCATGCATTCCAGTGGTCATCCCAAAATGCATCAGGTATACCAATATGGTTGATGTGGGGCATGTCAGTAAGCAGGAATGGACCTTAACCATTCTACCTAACCGGACGCCGACGCGGACGCTAGGGGTATCACATAAGCCCCCCTCACTTCGTGAGGTGAGCTAAAAATGTGATTGTCCATAGGGTCCTATGTTAAACCATGTTCCGTGCTGGCGGCCATGTTTTTCATCGGATAGGAACAAAATGAGCAATCTTTGTTACGGACCTTTGTTACATCATTCCTGTAAAGTTTGGTTCAATTTGCTTCAGCCTTTTCAGAGCAGAAGATGAAAATGTGATTTTTCCCATAGGGTCCAATGTTTAACCTAAGTTCCGCGCTGGCGGCCATGTTTTTTATTGGATTGGAATGAAATGAGCAATCTTTGTAAAGGACCTTCCATACATCATTCCTGTGAAGTTTGGTTGAATTTGCTTCTGTGGTTCAGAGGAGTAGATGAAAATGTGATTTTCCCATAGGGTCCTATGTTAAACCATGTTCCGTGCTGGCGGCCAATTGTTTTTCGTCGGATCGTAACGAAATGAGCCATCTTTGTAAAGCACCTTAAGTGCATCATTCCTGTAAAGTTTGGCTCAATTTGCTTCAGCCTTTTCAGAGCAGAAGATGAAAATGTGATTTTTCCCATAGGGGCCAATGTTAAACTTAAATTTCGCGCTGGCGGCCATGTTTTTTATCAGATCCGAACGAAATGAGCAGTCTTTGTAAAGGACCTTCCAGCAGTTCTCTAGAAGAGGATCTTCTGTTAAATTAAGTTCACAGATGGTGACACATCGTCAGCACCTGATAGGCATCATTCATGCCATGTTTGATTTAAATCCATTCAGTAGTTCTCTAGAAGATCTATGTACGCATTTCCCATAGGGTCCAATGCTGTTGGTCATATACAATGACGGATCGGCACCTAAGTAAAAATACTTAGTCAGCATCTCATAAGCATTATCAATGCCAAGTATGGGTTAAAGCAATTCAGTGGTTACCTTAATAAGAAGTTCTTTGTATGCATTTTACAATTGGGTCCAATGTTAAAATTCAATTCCCAGCTGGCAGCCATGTTGGATGACAGATCGGCACCAAAGTAGTAACACTTGGTCAGCACCTCATAAACATCATTCATGCCAAGTTTGGTTCAAATCCATTCATTTGTTCTCAAGAAGAAGTTCTTTGTATGCATTTTCTGATAGGGTCCAATGTTGAAATTAAGATCCCTGCTGGCGGCCATGTTGGATAACGAATCGACACCAAAGTAACAACACTTGTTCAGCACCTCATCAGCAACATTCATGCCTAGTTTGGTTCAAATCCATTTGATGGTTCTAAAGAAGAAGCTCTCTGCATGAATTTTCCCATTAGGTCAAATAGTAAACTAAGTTCCCTGCTGGCGGCCATCTTGGAAGAGGTCGGACAACTTAAACGTGTTCAATAAAATATAGTCCTTAACATGCTGAACATTTTTATCCCCGCACTTTCGAAGAAAGTTCGGGGATAATGTAATACCCTCCGTCTGTCCGTCCGTCCGTCCGTCACACTTTTCTTGTGACTCAAACTCCTCCTACATTTTTGGATTTAGGGATTTAATTTTGTTGTAGAATTGTTGCATATANATATAGTCCTTAACATGCTGAACATTTTTGCAATTTAAACTTGACCTCTATCTCAAAGCGTTTTTGAAATATAGGACAAAAAGTAAAAATTCACAAAAAATTTGACCAATTACTGAGGGCCACAACTCATATATAGGTCCTTGGATTTTCTTCAAAATATCCATGTGGGTAGATCTTAACATTCTGAACATTTTTGCAATTTAAAGTTAACCTCTATCTGTTATAGTTTTTTTAATAAAAAATAAAAAACATCAAAATTTTGAAAATTTTATGGAAAAAAGGGCAATAACTCTTAGACAGGTCATCAGATTTTCTTCAAAATTTCAGCATGAGTAGATCTTCTCATGCTGATCATTTTTACCCTGTCAGATTTTTTATATCTGTAAAGGTTCTTGAGTTATTTGCCAAAAACTGTAATTTACCCCCATGTTCTATTTTTAGAAACGGCAGCCATGTTGCTTGACCTAAGACATACAAAATGACAAATTTGAAACTAGATACCCTGATGATGATTCAGTTAAAGTTTAGTTCCATTTGACCAAGTGGTTTCAGAGGAGAAGATATCTGAAAGTGAGCTAACGACGGATGGACGACGGATGGACGGACGACAGACGCCAAGTGATGGCAATAGCTCACCCTGGCATAGCAAGGTGAGCTAAAAACAAACAAAAAAAACTGCTCGTCTTTGAATATCGGAAAATTACCAAAATTGGAATCAAATATTTTTGAAATATTATCTTTCAAAACAGAAATTGGAAATACACTTTATTGCTTTTAGTTTTCAGAATTATGTCTGGTATGAAAAAAATGCTGAAATATTTGATTGCATGCAAAATTTAAAAATTGTTAATCTTGGACACTTTCATGAAATTGACCATAGTTGGAACCAAAATAAAATTTTGAAAGCTTATAAACTATATGCAGCAATTCTACTATAGGAATAAAAGTAATTTTGGATGAGTTTATCGATGTGACAACGCAGCTGACTCACTCACAAACTGAATAAAGTCCGAATTTTACATCCACATAAACTGCACTATTTTTCCTCAGAGCATATTAATGGGAAAGAAGCATTTATCAAGAAAACAACTATTTGTTGTTCGTGACATTGACCAATGGAATTGGAGTTGCAATAACAATTGCAATTAAATGTATATCAAATTAAATTCCTAAATTCCATTTTTGCTCAAACATTAAGCCCAATTCATTGATGTGGAAAATATAGGTCAAGGTGACATAGTTCTGGTATGGATGTTGTTTACTACTTCAGATGTAACCAGTTACTTTTAACTATCTGTTTATGGTATTTATAACAAAATATACAGGTGTTCAGTTACTGGTAATCAGGTATACTCCCTCTGTTTTTGATCCAAATTTTCTGTTAAAATAACCTAGAAGGATAATGGAAAACTCTTTTCTTTGGTTGAAAAATTATTGTAATACATAGCATGAAGTGGTAAATAATTCGTAAAGGTTCCGCGGAACCTAGTGTCTCGCCTGCTCACTCCACTATCATTCTAATTTCGTCTTTATTAAGATGTACTGGCTAAGTAGAATTCCAAGAAACTACTGGTGTTTGACAGTTTCGGGAAATTTACCAAAATGGAATACAAAATTTACGAAATCTAACCAATGAAAATATTGTTTTTGACTAAAATTCATCAAAACACATGGTTGCAAAGAAGAATTCCCAATAATTGCTTGTCTTTGAGAGTTTCAGGAAATTTATCAAAATTGGAACCATATTTTTTTATTCTTAAGTTTTCAGAATTATGTTTTGTATGAAGAAATGGCCAAGATATTTGATTGTATGCAAAAATTTCAAAAATTGTTAGTCTTGAACATTTTCAGGAAATTTACCAAAGTTGGAACCGGAATAAAATTCTGAAAGCTTATTGTGCATCTATGGACTATATGCAACAATTCTACATCAAAACTAAAGTCCTTATTCACAATTTTGTTAAAAAAATTGTTGATATATGGACCTAAATAGAAAATTTAGCCAAATTCATTGAAGTGGAAAATATAGGTCAAGGTGACATAATTCTGGTATGGATGTTGGTCACTACTAAAGATGTAACCACTTACCAATAATCATCAGTCTATGGCATATAGTTGCTGAGATATGGTGCAAACAAAAAAATTTCATGGAAAAAAACTAAGTCCAACTAATGGAAAAATATGGCAAAATTGGAATTATTTTTTTCAAAAAATAAACTTGGGAAACAATAATAAGGTTGTACTGAACATTATGTCAAAATTTCATTGATATTGAATATGATTTGAGAAAGTTATAGAAGTTCAAAAAAACTTTAACATTTGGGTTAACCAAATGTTAACGACGCCGACGACGACGGAATCTTTGCTCGCTATGACTCGCTTTCGCGACATTCGTCGCAGGCGAGACAAAAGTTATTGTAATACATAGCCTGAAGTGGTAAAAAATTATTGTAATACATAGCATGAAGTGGTAAAAAATTATTGTACTACATAGCCTGAAGTGGTAAAAAATTAGTCCTCTATTGGTGTATGGCATGGTATCCTTTATTGTTTACTATAAATCATATTACCCGAAATGTTGCAGCAAATATTGTTGTGACTACTTTAATAAATTTTGAATATGGCTGCTTTCTAAATTAAGTTATAAAGAAATCTTTGAAAATATTGACTTCCTGTACTCTGCTACTGGAATAAAGAATTTCTTTATGCTGTTAAATTTTCATTATGAAAAATTACTAAGACAGTTTCAGAAAAAAGTATTCATGGTGAATTGAAAAAAACAATTTATATACCAGGGCAGTATCTCACTCTTGGAAATTAAATTACACAAGTAAAAATCTATAGATATTACAGGCAAATTAAGTTATGATTTTACGTAAAACATTCCGACAATATTTTCATGCCATAAAAACACTTATCATCACAAATTTTCAGACATACTGCCAACATAGTTGAATTCAAATTTTTAAATTACTTTACCTCTCTATATTAATGATGAATCTAATATGGGAACTGTATTTATTTCTAACATGCACAAAACATGTCAGGTATTAAATTTCTGAAAATATTCATTTCACAACAAATTAACAAAGCAAACATCTGAAAATTAAACTTTTGGTTCCTATATAATCTGAGTCCTGCATGCATGAAATATGGGTCAAAATTGCCCTCCTTTTTATACTGACCTAAAATCTATTACAGATGCAAAATACATCCATTGATACATGAACTTTGTGAATGACTAAAATATGGATTGGATAAAGCAATACAGGGAGGCAATATCCCCTCCCAGGCTCAAGGGATGAAATATTCCCTCCCAGACTCAAGGGATGCAATATCCAATCCCAGACTCAAGGGATGCAATATCCAATCCCAGACTCAAGGGATGCAATATCCAATCCCGACTCAAGGGATGCAAAAATCCCCTCCCATACTCAACTCAGCGAGGGGATATAAAGAATAATTTCCATATAGTATGTCCAAAGTTCCAATTGCATGCACTTGAGTGAAATAAGGAGTAAATAGATCAACCCAGCACGAATCAGCTTAGAATTGTTAAGTACAGATTTCATACCAATATATAGTAAAACATGAATCTGATTTCAATTTCAAAAATGCTTCTGTAAATAAAACTTCTATTGAATATTGAGGAGCAATAAATTGATTGAATAAATATATTTTGAAGATCTGAAAATAACAGAAAATGGAATGTCTCGTCTGATATTACTTAGAATCAATACATCAATAGTTAGCATCATCATACCAGAGAACTTGACTGTTTATGGCTGAAATACTTAGTCCCATAACTTCAAGTAAAACATTAACCTGTATTCTTTGCTGTCAAAAACTGTTGGGCTCAGGCACTCGAAACTTGATAAGATATATGATGCTAGCTAAATGTACTTCAGGTCAATTAGAGCAGGTAGTCTAAATTTCAATGCTCTTTCTACTTCCACCTTTAGGTTAACCAACCATCTACTAGAACAGTAGAAGTAGTACTTTTAAACAAAGCCATGCTACTTTCCCTTTGAGAAAATTGTCAGATCATTGTGTTGATGAACACTTATGATTAACCTTTAAATCGAACCATTATTACCCGTTTGCATGGGTTTCAATTCATGACTACCTATGTCCAAAATCATAACCAAATTATGTTGAATCAAAAAGACCCAATCTTTTAAGATTATATTTATCAAGTTTGGTTTCAAACTTATTTTCTTAAAATCGTTTTTATAATTTTGTTTTCTAAACAATATATGACATGTGTATTAATCAACTTTATTTCTTTTCATGTTTTTTCATATATATTTAAAAGTTAATTAAACACAAATTTTTATTTTCCTTTCCATGTGATTTTTATTGTAAACTTGTAATTTTTTTTTTATGTGCAGAGTATATTGTATATATTATTTTTTTATGTATCATTGTAAAGCGCTTAGAGTAGTTTTAATTAGTTAATGCGCTATATAAATATTGTTAATACTTATAATACTAATATCAATATCTATCCTGCCCCTACCCGTTTATTATTTCACCCCACTTTTGGTTTTTGCTCTTAACAGGGAATGTCAATTTTTTTTATACTGTATTCCATCTGTGATGTAACACTTCACATCTCAGTCATTTTGTTTCTTTTCCACAGCCCTTTGAAGACATCGATGTCGATGATCTTGGCCCATTCCTACCTCTGTCTTCTTGTTTTTTAATAATATTTTTACGTTTTTACGTGTGTATATATTTATTGTTTTAACTTTTATCACAGTTCGACTAGAATTTTAACTTGTTTGTTTGTAATATCTTTGAAAGTTTTGCTATCAGGGTCCAATATCTAAACTATGTGTCCAGCTGCATGTGGTGGCCATCTTAGATATGATATATGAAATTGCAAAATTTTATCGTTTAAGGGGACCAAACAAAGACTTTTGTGATCAATTTTTGTACCAATTGACAACAAATTCTATACGTTCTGGTACATCTTCGCATGAGTCTTCACAAAGGGACCATTATGTTATAATATATGTTTCTTGCTGGCATTCATTTGGATGAGATGCCAACAATGGATAACATTACAAAAATCATAAAAAAATTCATTTAGGGCACATGCAATGATTGATATCTATGATAACTTCCAAATCTCATCACAATATATGTATGGGGAACATGTACATTATATCTGAATCTTGGTTTAAAAATCACTAGTTGTTCACCTTTAAAGAGACAGAAAAAAAAATACACTTCAACATCAATGAGAAAAACATTCATATAAAATACACAGAACATGTAATTGGCTTAATCAAACAACTTTATAGGCACCATATTGTAGGGAAGCCTCCATTATCTTTGATTCCATAGATGTTAATTGTCCATTACTTTGACTGTAATGAAAAATCACATCAGGTGGAAAATTTGATGAAAATCCATCCAATAAAAACACTGCAATTTCAAGTCCCTGTCTGCATCATTAATAAACAAATTATACAATTTTGTATAGCGATGTAAAGAAATGCACATCAGACAGAATTCCATTAAATTGGAACAATTCCTAAAATTTATTTATGCCATTAAACAAAATGTTAAAAATGACAACCAATTTTAAATCTACATTAGCTTAATTATTCTCAAGTTGTCAAATTTTTCTCATTAAACTTGAGGGGAAAAAATCTAAAATTATGATATTCAAATCAAATTATTCTAGTATGAAATTCAATTTTCCTTTATAATAAAGTTTTTATTTAATGGAAACTGTAATACCAACCACGGAAAAATCAAAGGACTAAATCTGACCCTTTAAAAACAATTTTTATCAAATGTTTTATTAAATAAATAAAAAAAAAACAAAAAACAACTGAATGTCATTTTAACAAATATTACCAATATCAAAGTCAGTTTCAATGGGATCATTGAACAAATTTTTAAAGTCTAATGCAGAATTATCTCCCTTTAAATTGTATAATGTGTCGCAAATGCAATATTTTACTAAAAATTAATTACCCAACAAGCTGATAGATATGGTATGCTTCTGGTGAACCTGCAATCAGGGTTGGCAAAGTATTGACCGCCCGGGTTTTCCCAAGTGGGAAAACCCGGGTTTTCCCAGGCTGGGCAATTACTCCATGAAATGGATGATACTGGGCAATACTGGGTTATATGATTTTTTTGCTCATTCTAAAACAACAAAGTTGAAATTGTGTTATGATTTCTTTTTTTTATCACAAATATATACATGTATGTAAGTTTCTTCATCTTAAATGTGTTAGAACTGGATGGTTTTGTCTTTATATTAAATCTGGCTTCTTTTTTATACAAATTGTACATGTTTAATTTTTTTTTAATTCTAAAAACACCCCAAGGGAGAATAGCAAGCAAAGTCATAAAAAATTTATAATTATTAATTGTTAAATCACAGTGTGTTAAATCAGAGACATATAATTAAAGAGATTGGCAACATTACGAATTCTCAGGAAATCACACCGCCATCGAGACTTCGATAAACCTTCCACTTCACAACAATAAATTGCTAATGTCTCGATAAAACATGAAAATATCATAATAAAACTATCTAAACTCTACCAACAATCCATTTTTCATAACTAGGAAAATCTAATCATGGCACACAACGATCATCGTCGTTAGATTTCCACACAAAGTCTCCGCTTTATTGTCAATATCTTTTATGTTAATCAATATTTTTCATTCAAATTTTCTAAACTATACTATGAAATTATTAAGGAAAACAGTTCACTTTTCGGTTTAGAGATATGTATACTAAATTGAAAGTAGTTTAAGAAGTTCTGGTGTGGCTGTATCATGTTTGTTGTGATTTATAAGGGGTGATAGTAGAGTTGCCAATCTCTTTAATTATATGTCTCTGGTTAAATAAACATGATATAATTGTTTGACACTTTCTAATCAGTAAACCTATAATTTTGAGAAGAAAAACATATGTAATTGTTTCATACATTGTTATAAAAAAAAAATTTTATTATTGGACTAAATTGTGTGTCAACAACATTTAGTTGTAACATATATGTTGTCCAACAATTTTAAGTTTTGAACACTTTAAAAGTTTTTAAATAAAACCTAATCAGACAAGGTTTCTTACCATTATTTCATTAATGCTGTAAAAGAAATTGACAGAAACTTATTAAACACTTCCTATTGAAGTCTTAACCTTATAACACAAAAATAAAGTACTAGTTTTTCATATTGCCCAGTATTACCCAGTATTGCCCGATAAAACCCAGTAAAAACGGGGTTTTCTCAGTATTGCCCACTGGGCTGGGCAATACTCATAAAACCCGGGTTTTTGCCAACCCTGCCTGCAATGTCTTATAACAACAAAATGAAGAAACACATTATATATAGCAGTCTTCTCATGTAAAGATCTATATTTGTATCTGACATTTGGTCAGACAAAAAACAGTCCTCTGAACCAAACAAATACTTGACTAATACATTAATCATTGAACTGTGAGGTTAAATGAAACACTATTTGTGTGCACTCTGTCTGGCAACAGAACATTATTTTCGTAATTAGGACGTTTATAATTTATACCATTAAGCTGCACTTCCATCAACCATTTTCACATTGTACCTTGATCCGATGACACCTGTATAGGGCGATGCATGTCAATAAATAAAGTTTTTGCAGTTGTTGTCAACAGGGTATCTAATTGTTAAGCATTGATACACATCCAAAAAGAAACTCATGTTTACCAACATTTTTCACCAGCCCTGCTCAAAATTAGACTGTACCTGGCTGAGTAATCAACAATACCAGTAAAAAATTATTTTGTTTTATCATAAACATTTTTGTGACATCAGTAAAAAAGTTAAATTTTTTTACATGAAAATAATTACATTCATTCTGCTTTGTACTGAAATCCTTGTATTTGATTGGCTATGAGTACTTCGGATCATTTCTGTTACTGTGTTTTATCAGCCAGTAAAACAAAACCAGCACGCGACTCCTTGACAACGACAAAAGTATACAAAGACGGCAGAGTAATCAAGACAAGGAAATGGTGCATCATCCACGATTTTATTGTGTTGTCTTGCGTGAACACCTGTATTCCATTTCCGGAATGTAATTACAAATATTGAATGCAATATTTTGTAGTTTTATTGTCGTGTAAAAGCGTGGACCATAGCAAATTTTTCACATGAATCGCTAGCACTAGTGCTTCATGTGAAAAATGTGCTACAGTCCACGCTTTTACACTCCAATAAAACTACAAAACATTGCATTCAATTCTTAAATAACTAATCATGTTTCTCACAAATAGATGAATGGTCTAGGAAATAAAAGCCTAATTTCTTAATGTTCTAGGATATTAAAGCTTATAGAAGATTCTCTTTTTGTGACACTGCTGTACATGGTGATTTTTAAGTTGTTAGATTTAGGTTAGTGACATCCCCTCAATTTTCTGTAAACCAACTAATAACAATTAGCATTTTATTTCTGTTAAATTTGTGAGAAGCAAAATAATTGAATAATTAATGTTTCCTCGTGTAATATGGACCAATTAAGAAATTATAGTTTTCTATGTTCATTAGCTGTAAGTACTCAAAAAAAGATGTTTTGTTCAATCAGTTACATGCAAAACAATACCAATCCCAATGTCATTGCATTTCTAAATTAAGGATGTTTGCTGGTCAATTCTAAAATAACAAGGATTGCAATTAAATGTGATTTTTTGTTAGAACATTGATAAAGAAGTAATTAAAGCCAAAAAAATGATAGGTTACCGATGAAATTTTTGAGATACAAGTGTTTCAAAAAATGGAAGGAAACCTAACTCCTTTGGAATTTTCATACGTGTAACATGAGCAATGTTTATCCAATAATGAATGTGGTAAAATAACACAAACTAAATAAAATTTTTTCAGAATGCTCTAAAAGATGTATAAAATGAAATTGTTGAAAAAATTAGGAGGTCTCCAGGTAAAAAAATTATTCAGCTATTAAATGGATAAAACAAGAGAAGTCCGAAAATCTGACAGAAATATATAAACATGACCAGCCAACATCCTTAAGTCATATCAACAAGTTACAAGTACCATGGGAAATTTTCTGAAAAAGAGATACTGTAAACAAACTAATTTTCGCGATATTTGCGAGCGAGAAAATATTGTGAAAATAACTTGTAATAAATTTCTTTTATCGTTATATAAATGCATTTACAGAAATGGTGAGTAGCCAAAATAAGTCGCAATGAACTTACCAGGTAACCAGAAGGGACAAAACGCGAAATAATGTATCCGCGAAAATAAGCTGGTTTACAGTAATATACCAGTACATGTACCTGTTAGAGGTGATTCACATAAAAGACAAAAACTGTTGACATGACAACGATTTTGACATTGTTTCTTTGTTGTTGATTTTTGTTTACCTTCAGTAATATCTTCAATCCTAGGATAGAATCCCTCATCAATTCCTCCCATGATGGAGAAGCCATATCTTTTTTCCCCATCCTCAAGCTTGATTGATTTATTTATCTCCTCTGTAATGGAGACCTCGTTGGCAAGGATGCTGCTTTTCTCATCTGTTGATGAATCCATTGCTTTGAATAACTTTCATCTCAAATGCAATCTTCAAAAGAAGGTTAATATACAAATAAATAGATACAAAATCTGTACATGGGAGACAACCCTTGCGAAAAAACAAAATATCACCTCTTTCCCAATATGTATCATGCTGGCAAACATCTTCCCTTTGACCCTAGCCTATAAGGTACAATTCTGAAAGGATATTATACAATTTGATCGATATACATGTAAGTGTCAACTAGTCAAGGAGTTTTTAATTCGATATTAAAATGCAATTCTCATTGAGTGCAAATATTAAAGTACAGTACTACTGCCTGGCCCTGCCAAAACATATCCTTTTTATGCCAACAGATGGCAGGAACCGACAAGTCTGATAATAGAATGACCTTGAGAGACCATTTTGTCAACAATTCTAGCAAGGGTTTCCCCTTGAATGTTATTAAAGTATCTATATTTCTGTATAAAAACTACAGGTGACCATGGCGAAGCCACAAAAAGATATCCAAGTAACCCCATTTTCTAGAATGTATACATATGATGAATTATCTCCCCTTCCACAATTTCAACAGCACCGGTAATGCAAATATTCTGGTTATACTAAAACTTTTTTACATTCCTCACAAAAATATAAAGTTTGCGATAAATTTGCAACAAGCTTGCTGCAAATTTGCGGCACACTGAATAAGAGTGCCAGAAGAGTGTGCAAAACAGCACCGCTAGTGGTGCTGTTCTGGCACACTTGTGTCACTCAAAACCATCTTAACCGGAAAGTTCTGGCACACTTTTGGCACATAGAAGAGTGTGCAAGAAGTGTACCATAAATATATAAAGTTTGATTTATTGTAAACTAGCTATGGTATGCCAGAAGTGTGCCGGAAAGTTTTATTGTATTAGATGAGAGACAATGAATAGAGTGTGCCAGAAGTGCACCAGAAACACACTTATGAAATCAAAACAAGTGGATAAACAACCAATCAAATTTAGGTACAGGTAAACAAAGTTCAGTTGTGTTTTATATGACATGTTTTCTATTGTAGAGAAATATGAATAGGACTGTTGTATAATCAATGTTTCTGGTAAGTGCATATGTGAATCATATTTATGGAATACTGGTACACAAAATACAAGACTGCATATTCCAAGACATAATGCACAGATTAGATATACATGTATTACTATGCAGCATATCAATCAAATTGAGCTTCATTGATTTGCTGCAAACAATATAAAGAATTTACAAGATAAAATTACAAGACCCTTCTATACAGCTAAATATATATCGCTAATGCACTTTACACAAATCTTTGTTTAATGCTAGTTCAGCTAGGTAATTGTTATCCCTGCAATTTTGAATGTAAGTTTGGGAATAATGTTGTTGTCTCTGTCTGTCTGTCTGTCCACAGCATTTTACTTGTGACTAAAACATTCTCCTACATTTTTGGATTGATTAGTCTCATTTTGACGAAGAACCATTGCATTTAGTGTACAAATGTTCAAAAAGTTTAAGGAATTTTGATTCCAGTTCCATTTTTGGAATTGTTTTAATGAAAATGTCAAAGATTTTTTACATTTTTGCATACAGTCATTAAATATTCAAATAGCAATTTTTGATACCAGTAATTTGGGAAATGTCCTGAGACTTAATTATCTATTGGAATATTGACTAGCAACCATACTTTTTTTAAAAAATATGTCAGTAAAAACAATTATTTCATTATAATTGGATTGCGAAAATATTTGATTCAAATTTTTGTCACTTTCCTTAAAACTTTCAAAGACCAGTTTTTTTCTTAATTCTACCATACACTTTTAATACATTTCAAAGAAAACAGTCATTTTCAGCACATGTAATTGGATGTAAAAAAACATATTTTATTTCATTTTTGGTTAATTTTTCAGAAACTTCAAAGTTCAGTATTTTTTTTTCTAAATTCTTCTAAAAAACGTACTTTCTTGATATGTTTCATTGAAAAAAGTCATATTTCAATTATAAGATTACATAAGAGTTTAACCTATGCCTGTCTGTCCATCCATCTGTCTGAAACTTAACTTTGTTTAGAATTTTTTGCATGTGTATGAAATAATAACGCTGAAAGTACTTTCATCGGTGGCTATCAAATTTGGTGGTTTTGCAAAAAAGCATTCCTTCAAGAGTTTTATATTTGCATGATTTGACAGCATTTTCATTGCAAATTAATCCCGAGGGAACCCCAAGTAGAAATAGGACCCAGTATCACCGGCTTGCGGGGTATGACCCCTCCTAAACGGGGCTGACCCTGAGGGAACCCCGAGATATACAAATAGGACCCATTCCATGGTTGTGCTGGATTAATAAATACACAACCCATCTTTCGGATGGGATGTAAACTCAGTTCCACGTGTTGGAAGAAATGCCACGCTTCCTGCATGTTAAAGAACCCTTGTAGCAAGCTCTTTTTGAGTAGTCCATAGGTGATCAGCTACAAGGCTAAATTCCCCGCCCCTTTCGATTTCACCCTACCTTTCCAGTGGTAGTCAGAATTTTCCCGTCCCATGACCCTTTCCATACCCCAAAGTGATTACTTATTAATAAACTTGTTCTCGTCTTGATATAGCTGAAATATTGCTCAGTAGACGTTAAACAATATTCAATCAATCAATCAATCATTGCAAGTTAATATCTGAAAATTGGTATTTGGCTGGCTTCAATGAATTTACCACAGAGTCCATGAAAATTAGCCCTCCCCTTCCATCCTGGATAATAGTACTTTCTGAGTATTTAGTCAAGGTTTTCTCTGCAATGGTATATGATACAAACACGAAATTTTCCTCAACTGCCAGTATTGTGACACAAGTGTGCCAGAAGTATACCGCAAGTGCGCCAGAAGTATAGCACAAGTGTGCCAGAACTGCGCCACAAGTGTGCCAAAACTATACCGCAAATGCGCCAGAACTATACCGCAAGTGTGACAGAACTGTACCCCAAGTGTGCCAGAACTGTACCGCAAGTGAGCCAGAAACAGTGTGCCGGAAACTAATTTGCATGCGAAAAACACACTTCTGGCAAATTTGCTGCAAATTTGCCACAAACTGTCCACAAAGTGTGTGCCAGAAGCCTTATATTTTTGTAAGGGATTTCATTGTGATTTAGGTAAGGGGTTTTCAATTCAGAAGCACCTTTAACTGCCTAATTTAGCTTTATATCTTTAAAAAATCAATCTGCAAAATTGAAGTGAACTGATCAAAGTGCCACATGTAAAAAATTTTGCCTTAAAATTGATGAATAAAGTCCCATAACTCTTGCAAGAAGTATCAAAATTTCACGAAAAAGTATCCAGATTGTGAGGCCATCATACCCAATACCTCTACAAAGTTTGAAGTGAATTGGCCAAAGGGTTGTCAAGTTAGAGTACGACATGTAAAAAATTGCCTTAAAATTAACAAATAAAGTCCCATAACTCTTGCAATAAGAATCAAAATTTCATGAAAAAGTATCAAGATCGTGAGGCATCATGCCCAATACCTCTACAAATTTGAAGTTAATTGGCCAATGGGTTGTCAAGTTAGAGTACGACATGTGAAAAATTGACTTATAGTCCATTGTGTATGACCTTACCGGTCTACTAGTTCCTATTGTGTAACCAATTTAACAATATGAGTGAGCTGTACCTATTATTTTTTTGAGCAACTGGTATTGCTGGACTACAACATATATTGGAAAAAGTTTTTGGTGGATTGCTTTTGTTAACTAATCAACACAATCAGGATCCTTTTGAATTGTCCAACAATACTATTGTATATCAATCTGTTATGGCCTAGGGAGGTTTTACCTTGATCTGTTGATGAAAATTGGGACTATAAATAGTTTACATTTAATGAAAAAATATTGTACTTTATTAAAATTCTTAAAATTACATAATTCAAAAATAATAAATATTGCAGTATAAATAAAGGGAATTTGAATTAATTGTCATTTTTTTCTTTCATTAATTAAATAGATTTATCTTTCTATAAGATAATACACCTCCCCAGGTCATAACAGATTGATATACAATAGTATTGTTGGACAATTCAAAAGGATCCTGATTGTGTTGATTAGTTAACAAAAGCAACCCACCAAAAACTTTTTCCAATATATGTTGTAGTCCAGCAATACCAGTTGCTAAAAAAAATAATAGGTACAGCTTATTCAAATTGTTAAATTGGTTACACAATAGGTACTAGTAGACCGGTAAGGTCATACATAATGGACAATAAAATTGACGAATAGAGTCCCATAACTCTTGCAAGAAAAATCAAAATTTCACAAAAAAGTATACAGATCGTGAAGCCATCATACACAATATCTCTGCACAGTTTGAAGTGAATTGGACAAATGGTTGTCTAGTTAGAGCACAACATATGAAATGGCTGGACAGACAGACAGACGGACAAATGGACATATGTATACCATAATACGTCCTGTCATTAGACGGGCGTATATAAAAATCCAATGAGCCATTTAAAAGGACATGTACTGATTTGGTACTAGTATATTTCATTTTGTAAAAAAGAGTTCCCTATCAATGCTGACAATAACAACTAGTCTTAGTGGTGTTCTGATGATCGGAAAATGTCTCAAATCGGTCGGTTGACTATCCAGATGTGATTAATCGATTGAAATTTTCTTCAATCGATTGATAATCGGTTAATTTAAAGTACATGTGACCTTTAGGGAAAAAATTAGAAGGCCATGAAAAGTTAATACATTTGCAAACTTGCCCTCCCTGATCAGTTTCAGCTCAGCTTGCTAAAACCAAGATGTACTTTTGCCATCACTTTGCATCCGTCATACATCTATCATTCCCTAGTCTTTCAATCATCTGTACATAATGACCATTTTAATTTAAAGATTTTCTCCCCTGAAACTACTGTGCCAATTGGAACAATGAACTTGGTTACAACTGTCCTTGGGAGGTCCCTATAAAAACGTTGTTTTTGGGGTTCAAAGATGCCGCTAGAAGGAAACACAATTTAACACTGGAGCCTATGGGACATATAATATATAAAGATCTTCTCACAAACTGCTTGCCCAAATGGAACTAAAATAAGTTACAGTATTCCTGTGATTATCCCTTGTACAAAACATAGGTAATCAACGATTACAAAGTTCGCCTCGTTATGGCACATGGACACAGAAACCCAATTTCGCCAGGGTGCTCATTTACCATCCCTTATACAAAGGCTAAATGATCTTACCATGTACAGTTATGGAGACCTGAATTCTGACATAAACGGAAAAGTGACCTAATTTTGCCT